>PRKT01000110.1:989627-1031313 GCA_003671525.1 Saccostrea glomerata | reverse complement strand
TTACGTCATATTTGTGACGTCATTACGTACATATGACGTCATTACTTATGAAATTATTCAGTGCTTTGAAGTCAGCATATACTCCCCTGTTTAAGGACTTAATTAAATATTACTCCATCAAAGTTTGATTTTGGGGGGCAAATGTTGGTTAATACCGCATATAGTTCTTTGGCGTATGAAAATATTTCTATCGGGACTACTTATCCGTATATCCTAGTTGAGCCCTGAAAGTAATGTCAAAAGGATCTTCAGAATGTCTTATGCCAGATGGTACTAAACCACCTAAAATATGACTTCCTAGAAATGAAAGAAGACTTAAGGTGATCCTCTTAGACTTGTTCTAAAAAATATGAAACAAATGGTGAACACAGTTCATGAATCATCACTATAATCAGTCTCTGTAGAGGTCAGAAGTCGTTGAGCGGGACTATGCGTTTGACAAATACAAATAAATGTAGCTTAATGGTATCCTTGTGAGGTCTTATTATCATGCAGGATAAAAGATATGCTTATTAACCCTGCAACTTCTATTGATGATGCATTTAAGCTTATGTTTACTATTGTTGTATGCAATGTTGTTTCACTAAACATAAGATCATACATGTTTAGAAAGTTACATCACTTGGTATATGGAATATATCATTTAACACGAGACCATAGGTGTTAAGTTGTTACATCATGTAGTAAATGGAATATTGGCTAAACACGGGACCATACGTGTTTAAATAGTTAGATCTTGTTGGATATGGAATATATCACTGAAAACAGGACCATACGGGTTTGAAAGTACAAGCTTTTTACGTGGAATATTTCACTAAACACGGGATCATATGTGTTTAGTTGGTTGCATCATGTTGTAAATGGAATATTGGTTAAACACGGGACCAGACGTGTTTAGGAATTTATACCATTTTGAATAAGTTTTATGTCACTTAGCACGGAACCATACGTGTTGAGACAGTTACATCACTTTGATTATACACAATATATATTTATTTATTTGCAATATCTCTTGCTGATATCAGTTACCAATATTATGTCTGATATGCGTTAGACCATCTTGTCAGATTCTGCTTATGAGCTACATTACAGCTTCTCATTTCTTTCAAGCAGGTATATTTAATTTTCCATGTTTTGAAAGAAAACTAGCAATAACTATATTTGAAAATAAGTTATTGTCATTCCCAGTTTGCTATTTATTTTATCCAGGAAATAACATATTACCTGGTGTCTGAAAAGTGTGATTATCAGGATGATATATACATTAGTGAGTTAGGCACCATGAACCCTTTAAAATTTGCAAGCAAGCCCAAACTCATAACATTATCCAGTTGATCTTTGTTAATCATGCACAAAACTTTCAACCAAACGAATGGACCGGCTGGAATAGGATACAATATTTACAAATTTAAATTATGCAAAATAGGCTGAAAACATCTTGTGTAGCAGGAACCAAGCCAGAAGTTGTCTGTTGGTTCCTTATACATGTACATTTCCTCACAAATTCAAACCCCCAGTTTGGTAATCTGTTTTTCCTCTCGACTGGTCAGAAGTTGTCTACAGTTAAAAGACATTTTTTTGCAGCTTGGTGTATGTTTAACAGAAGTTGCCTGCAACTAAAACTATTAAAACTATTTCATGGTTTTTCCTCTGTAATGTCATCTGTTTTCGTAGGAAAATATTGTTTTCATTCAGTCATATTGTATGTTTCTTTTTCTTGTGCACAATGACTATTGTATTGTCTTTTGAACTTAGTATATGAAATCTTTAAGATGTTTAAATGCTTCTGTATAAATCAGCCTATTAAGGAATTTGCGTCTCTGCTAAGACGCCTTTGGACGGGTGGATCCAATCCCTGATTGGATTGTGGCTGTTATTTTGTTTTCCCACCTTTTTTATGACAGACAGCAGTTTAGAGCATTTTGTATATGTCTTCGAACTTTATGATGTTTATAAGGGGGTAAACCTTGATATACATACATGTATATTGTACCTTGTGAAAGATTACAGGGTTTGAATTCTTATTTTAGTCTGGTTGACCCCCCTTTTGCCAATGTACATCATGTTACAATGTCATTAAGGTACTGGGGGTCAGATTATGTAATATTTTGCCTAAGATGTGTAATACTTTATATTTAAGTCCCCCTTTTTCTGACCCCCATTTTGTTAAGTGTGTTTTACTTTTTCGTCATTTACTTCAATAAATGACATATTTCACTTCTACGTCATGTTACACATGCACTTGTTTTTGCCTGCTTGTAACAAAAATAAAAACAAGCTCAGTCGTTTGGCAGGAGAACGACTGAATATAAAATTGATTTTGTATTCCTAGAGGAAATCATACTAATATTTAACAATTTTGAAGTAAATACTGATTTTTTTTAAAAAAAAAAAAGTAAAATGCATATATCTTCTGTCGTCTTTAAATCAAACACTTATATTTTGCAATTGTGATTGGTGTCTGTTTTAAATATTTAGAAATATTTAAAACGTACACTTTTTAAGAAGTAAAAAAAATAAAGAGGTTTGTCCCACCGATGTCATAAAAAACACTCGAACACAAGTAAAAACATTCAACTGTTTAATTGTAAAATTCCACAATTTTTACAGTGACAAATCAAAGGCAAGAAATATTCATAATTTCCCTTTATACCTATGTAAAGTATCTTAGCTTTAAAGATTACAGGTTATACACTGTACACACTGAACGATTTACATCGATGAAGAGACATATTTATGCGTAGCTTATATTAAGTGGGTCAGTTATTTGTAGCTGTGACTCTCTGTCCCACCATGTCCAAATCCTGGAAAGGAAAAAAAAAAGCTGTTTGATACATTTTCTCTGGTTTGTGATAGTACCTTAATTGCTTCTAACTGGTTAGTAGGTGTCCTAAAATATCAATATAAATTATATATATATCAATATATGATACACGTAGATACCTTTCACTTCAATTTTGCCCACTTTGTCTTTGCACCATTTATCAGGTTATTTCAAGAAATATTTATTTATTGTTTGTCTTATGTGTGTTTAAATATTTGAAAAGAAGGATTTCTCTGTACTTTAAGTGCTTTAATTTATGCACGTTTACAGATTATTGACTTTTGTAAAGAATTAAAGTCATGTTACCTTTAGGGCCGAATAGGGCTGCATAACAAGGATTATTGCAGTAAGGTTTACCTTCTCTCTAAAACAAAAATACATCACATTATTAATTTTTTTTCAAGTGCGATATCAGATTATATAGCCACTAAATCAATAAAAATGTCAAATGGTCATTTCAATGTTTCATCAAGTGCATTTGCTATAAACTGATACTTATGTTGCTATTATGTATTGAATTCGAGGTCTTGAAAATAATTCCAATGAAAGGTCACTACCCCTGTAAATTAAATAAAATTTTCTTAGGCCACCACGATAACAACCTGGAATGCTCTTAAACCTATAATAGAAGTAAGGGGTACAGGTAGACTTACCTGTGTTGATCAATATTTTATAAATCAGATATATTCATTCAATTTTATTTTAATTCAGAGGATTTTCTATTTTCCGAAACATACTGAATAAAAATATAAATAAATCATGTAAATATAAGTAGAAACAATTAAGATTTAAGAAAAATGAAATTTTTATTGTACCTTTAATTTAATTTTTTTTCCTAAACTATTAATAGTATTGATTGAGAACTTACAAAACTATTATCCCCTTTTTGTGCTACATTTTCAAACTCTTTTAGATAAATCAACACAAGTGGTTTTTTTTTACTTAAAATAATATAGATACGAGACATGAATGTATGATAAATAAAGTGTTTCTATAAAGTTTCTATAAATAATTTATATTTTACATATCTATCATTTTAAATTATCATAACATAGTGCAAAAATACAGTACATGTTGTATATCAAAATCTAATATAGATATTTATGTATGATAAATAAAGTGTTTCTATAAAGTTTTGTTTAATTTATTTTATTTATTTATCATTTTTAATTATCAAAACAATAATCATAATATACTGATGAAAATTTAAGAAATTCTTCACCTTGCATAGCAATCCTTTAGTTGCGAAGAAATATATGGAGATGGACTAAATAAATTGTAAATATGTGTTATATGAAAGTGAAACAGTGTTATCTCATATATAATGTGAAAATAAGTGCTGCTAATCAATAGAACTTCAAGATAATTTATAGTTTTAATATGTTTTGTGGTTGTAAAATTATTTATTTGAAAAATATGTATACAAAATATTTATATAGTGCTCAAATTAAAAAAAAAAGGATTATTCATACAGGTAAGTCTACCTGTACCCCTTAGAGGGCCCCTTAATTGAGTGTGATAATTACTTGTTGTTTTATTCCAGTAGCCATTCGGGGAATAAACCGTTTCTTTCCATTGATTACACAAACATTACCTCAGCATGGCTTCCCGGGGTTAAAGTCTTGTTGCATTTTGCACACTTTAAACATGCCCGATGCCAGTCTTTCCCAATTGAAGACACCTTTTCGGCTATAATAAGAAGATGAAGAATTTAAAAGTTTTAAACGTCAAGCTATCAAACTACTTGCCCTAAATAATATATAAATTTCACACACAATTAAAAATGTTATTAATTTGAAGCAAGATATTATACTAATTGGGGGCTCCAGTTATCTTTTTCTCCTCCCAACACTTCGTAAAAATAGCATATTATTGATGTAAAAAGTATGCATATATGTTAACCTGAGATTTTTTTTAATGTTTGCTCTAAGAGTAATTCTAGTAATTTATCATGGTCATTGAAATATTGAACTTGACATGTGTATTAATTTTCTATTGCTGTGTGGTTCTGTTGTTATCGGGTTTTCATATACTTTGTGAATTTATGGCTATATATCGCGATGCCATATGATCACATAACCTCTGATTTAAAACCAGTCATTTTTATCTTCACCTGTATTTTGTTTTTTAAAACCTCTGAACTGTACGGTACCTGTGTTGTGCCCTACCTGTGTACAACTATTTTCTAAAAGTCAAAACCTGTTTTGTAGAGATATCTTTCAAGCTTGATTGAAATATCCAAGTAAAATATTTAAGCATTTTTTTCAGTAACAGTTTCGTTATTGAATTCGTTTCTTTAGTATATATACATGAACACGTAGTTATCGAATTGCTAATCTTTTTTACTGCAAGAAACCACACTATGCAAAAAAACAGCAGAATTGTGTGATGACACAATAATGCGCTCCTAATTAATCATTTCTTAAAACATCATTGCTAAATTGATGTGTATTTTGTTTTTCATTGATCTGCATAGTGTAAAAAAGTTTAAAAATAAGAAGTTTTTTACTCACGGGTTTAAAATGATAAATGACAAAACGCGATTGCATGGTTCAAAGTCAAACTCCTGAAGAAGCTATTGCAAAATGCATGCACGAAATGTAAAAACTCCCCTATTTAGGTGACTGCGAAAATAGCATTGGGTAACTAGTCACAGGACAATAAAATAACCAGGGTTTGGGTTGGCTACTTGAGTTCAAGTTTCCTTTACTCACACCAAATTAAGATTATACATGGGCTAGACTTTCAGTCACAACGTTAAAGGATAAAATTCATCAATCATTTCACATGTATATGGTCTTTAAAAGTTTTACTTCACATAGTGCAGAGAATCGTCATATTTGAAATGTTAACACGATGCATTAAGTGAAGACTTGCATGCGGTAGGCAGTTAACAATGTTAGCTATGAGAAAAATACAATTTGATTAGAATATGTAAATACCCCTAGGGTCAAAATCCGCAATTTTAAGTGATATGGAAAGAATGTCGATTGTTACTTCAGTACTTTCTTGCAGTAGGCAGTAATCTATTACGTATATATGAAAGGCCCCAGTCTTCAAAGGGATATTATACTAAACAACACAAGTTTTTAACTCGTTAAGAGATAACCGTTTTCTTCCTGTTTTTATTTGTTAGGCATTTTTAACGCATTTACTGCTTTTGAATTAACATCGCCACAAAACATGAAGCTTCAAAATTAAATGCAACTTAGATTTATGATCCACGCCAATATGTTCTTCTTTTCCAGTATTAATTATTGATCGCATTGTCTAATTCATTCTATGATTTACAACTATACATCCTGCCGAGTAATGACTCACTGAATAAATGAACATTACAGTTTTACGCAAGTTTTCAACAGGGAAACGCCCCTCATTGCAACACTTCACAGTGATCTAAACCCAAAGTACATCTTCACATTTAATATAGATATAATATCTTATCTCGTTTTAAAAATAATCTGTTAAGACATCTATCTTTTTTTTCTGTCGAAAAGATGCTATTTACACTCCATTCATCCTATGAACTCCAGTTCATAGTGATAACAGTACTACACAATAAGACTCTATGCGTAACAAAATATATCACTTCAATAAGGACCAACTTCCTTATATGGTCACCGTCTAAATTATTCCTTATGATTATTGAAAAGCAAATTTCCTTAATATGATATAAAAACCTACCGAAATAAACTTCTTTGCTGCACGTTGGGCACTTAGGCATGGTTATCCAATATAAGTATTTCTTTAATTGTAGATAGACAACAGGTTGTGTCACCAACTGATGTCGTCTGAAACGTGAAAAACGTTACGGAACACCAAAACCGCAACATTTCTATTAAAACGAATTAAGTTCTTCCTTACGGCTGCGTAGTCAATATTCATTAAAATTTTTCTACTATTATATAACAACAGTGTATTATATCTAATTTCATATTTGAAATATACCACTGAAAAATCATATTGAAGTACATGGTGTACCACAATACTCTTTTACATACATTTTAATTTATTTGCTTTCGCATCATCAATGATTGCTTAATTTAATCCTTTGCGCAATACAATATGTAATTTGTGATAAGACAATTTTCTTCACCCACTGAATATTTTTACCTTTATTTCTGAAGAAAACTATTGTCGTTTTCAGTTAGTACACAGTGCAAAGCAATCACCTGTACTCTTTCATCAATGAAATTTACAATGATCTACATATCAACAATGCAATTTTTAATATATTTAATCCTACTTTGGATGATTATTTGTAGAGATAAAAATATAAGCAAAAGCAAAAGAATGTCTGTTTTATAGGGAATTAACGTTGCAGCTATTGCAGAAAAAATAAACCGCTAATGTCTGCAAAAGCTGCTACGTTAATTCCCATACTAAAAACCAAAGAAAGCATTTCATTGTTTAAATGAAATATCTACATTTAAAAATCCTTTTACCTCAACAATTACTTCAACGTTAATTTAACATGATGTTTTCTATATGATTCAAAAAAAGATATGAACTATATGCATGGAGATAAGGAACAGTATTCAAGGTCAAAAGTCCATTAAACAATACAAAATAGGAGCAAAATAAACACGGACCCCAAAACATCAGAAAAGGGATTTGGTGCCACGGAGGAGTGCGCATCCCCTTACGACGGGTCACATCCACAGTGTGCTCCTTGTCATGATCGGGAAATAACAGAAAAATCCGTCGTCAATTCAGGGTGTGAATAATGGACTAACAATAAGAATGAAGATTGTCAGTCAGCATTCGACTCCGTGATAAATTGTATCTGCTGACTAAGTCATTGTATCGACCAAAGGACTTACGAGATGATGACTTTAAACGAGACTGGTGATATTCTTGTTTCATGGACTAGCTTGCCAATAATTAACCCCTTTTGTAGAAATTGTACATACGTAGAGCATGTTCTTGTGTATCAAATTAACTGAGAGATATAAACTCCGTATGCAGGTGATGAATGTATATTGCTGCATAAGAAAGGGAAGTTGACGATGGAAAAGTTTAAAGTCATCACGTTTATTATAGAGCTTGGCTTTTTAGATTACCATTAATGTCTTTTTCAAGTAAAATATCCAAAAAGGAAACAGATGTGTCAGACTCTGTGGTATATTTTAGTTCTTTTTCCCGGAAGTTCTTATCATACTACTTAAGTTTGGTATTCTATTTCCCCACATTGAATGGATTGATAGTGGTTTTTCACTAATTGAACAATTTTCAATTACCAATGAGTACATGAACAATTAGTATTCAATGACAATTGAAAATAATTAATGAGTGAAAAACAGTTGTGAAAATAATTGTGACACACTTCAATGTTAATGCGCCTTATTAAATTTTGTCTCTCAGGCTCATCGTACATTTCCAATTTGTTTATAAATATTCGATATTTCTCGTTTGCTCACCTTTTTGCACACGGCACTCTCCCACAACCTCGCCCTTTATAAATTGTAAATACTTCGGGAGTCAAGGCGAGAGCTCTCACCTGTACAATTGTATAACAGCAAGCTGGGCATAATAAAATTGGATTACCAAACAGGGAGGGGTCTAATTATTTCTTAATCTATTCAGACTCAAGATGTTTTTATTTATTTTTATTCAAATAAACTTTTAAGCATAATCAACAATACTCGTTTTAACCTTTTTTAACCATGTATTGATGAATGATATGGTGCTCTTTTTAATTTCAAGTTTCATGATTGTACGATTGAATGGCTTTGACTCAACAAGTTTTTGAATTAACTTCAGTGTCTTTTTACACTCGTTTGAATATTCTTAAACTAAGAGATCTGTGAACATTAATTATATAGCTTAGATGCATGTAGATTCCTTTTGTGTTAAAACCTGTTAAGCTAAATCGCAAAATAAAATTTAATTTTTGTGTACAGCCTTATTTTGTTTACAGTTCAAAATTAATCTTTTTATGGTCTAATTGAAAATTTCAGTGTCGTCTGGTGGAGGGATATAAATCTGAAAACAAGATAAGTTCACAGAAATTGGGCGTTATTGGGCATCTTGTATATATAGATGCACTCGAAGAGCCAGGCATTTTATTCCTTTCACATGTAAAACGTGCGCGAAATCGTTTATCTTAAATTAACAATCAGTTATTTACAATTCGTTGGGCATGACAGGTCAGTTGATTTAAGAATTATTTATCTTCACAAGATAAAAAATATTAAGAAAGTGAACAGTTTTCATGTTTAAAAATCCACTGAAACATTACAAATCAGGATCAGGGAATTAACACGGATATCTTAAAATATTAGGGGTTTGATCACGAGCCATTGAAGAGTAAACATCCCCTGTTGATCTCTCACGCACGCCGTGCTAACCTTGTCATGATCTTGTAAATGGGAGGAAACAAATCTGAAGATAATTCAGTGTGAAAATAAGAACATCATAATTTGTACGTTAGTCAATATTCGACTTAATGATAGATCGAATGTATATATTTTTGCTGATAAGGTCATTATATAGATCAAAGAATTTGGGAAAATGTTGACTTTAAACGAGACTTGATATCCTTGTTTCTCAACTTATTTTTCACTAGCTTGCCTCGTTGCAGAAAATGTTCATATGTAGATCACACTCTTGCATATATCAATCAACTGGGAATCTGGGATGAATGAACTTCATGGGTGGGTGATAATTAAATACGGAACGTTGACAATGGAAAACTTAATTCATCATAAAATTTCAAATAATAATATTCTTTTAAAAAGTATCTTGTATGTATTTAGTTGAGTTTTAAAAATTCTGACCAGAAGAATGAAAATCTCGATAAAGCCTGTACTAAATGACAGTTTTGCTTAAGATTAAGCTCATTCGGAAATAAAATCTGAACAAATATATCAGAGAGCTTCACAGTTTCATCCATTTAAAGAGAGAAAAATAGAAACTTCAATTTACAGTGGCACATTTAATATCAATCTTTGGACATTTTCATGACATTTTGTAAAGCATTGAAATCGTAAGTAAAACATTTATTTTACATGATGTCATCTACTCTTTTCTTTTCATAAACCTTCCAGTTTAGAAATGGTATGTATTTAGTGTTCACTTTGTTACGATGTAGGGGGCATAACTCTAACTGCCTTTAACGCATTTACCCTTCTGAAGGTTTTTTTTTTTGTGGAACTGTTATTTTAAAGGTAGCAAAGAGTACGAGTAAAATTTTAAGTGTTATCTTAAATTGATAGTTTTGTTCTTTTTTTCAATGGATGGATCTACATGTTTATTTTTTTTAATACTAGTATGCCTGTCAGAATTTTATTTCGATCCTGGAGAGCTTAAATATTAAACTGGAAAAATACTAAAATTCTAAGACTATGACATTTAACATAAAAAGGGATTATTTATACGCTGTATGAATGATAATTAGGAGAAATTTTTATAATAGGAAAAAAGTTAAGATTCTAAAATGTTCACAGTAAATAAATAATTCACGTTATGTCGGGTAAACATTTGTCAGAAGAGTCTTGAAAGAGTTAATCAATGCGAAAATCAAAGGTCTTAGATATATAGGTGACACAGTGATTCAGATCTTCGCATTTCTCATCCTGCTCGTAAACACTTTTACTTGTCAATACTTCTAGCAATAATCGTCTTTTCAATCAGGGGAGTTAGAACTTTAAATGGTGATTTAGCGGTGTTTAGATGTTTTTTCACCGATTTTTCATTTTCGACAGTAATCACTTTATCTTACCGACTTTGTTTTTGACTCTCAATATGTAAGATAGCACGAAATCCTCAGGATAAAATGTTATGCAATTGCATTTTATTGCAACTATTTAAAACATTCTTTATAGGTTAATTTTAAGAAGAAAAAAACAAACAAAACGCGTTTTGAGTAATTCCTGCAAAACAATAGAGGCACAAAAATATGATAAATATATGACAAGCAGTCTCATAAAAAGCAACCCTGATCCAGTGGTTTTGTATGTAGATTGTAAGAAAGTGCAAATTTCAACCTTGGAAGCCATAAATTGAACCCAGAATACATGTACTCTGGTCTAAAGTGCTACAAAAAATTGATATACTATAATGAAGGAACTAATATTAAGATTGTTCATCACAATGGAAAGAAGAGTAACTTAATTTTATAATTTTATTAGCTTTTATTCTTGCTTTTAATTCCAATTAAATGCAGTGCCACGACATCAAAAAGTTTTGTTTTTCTCGTGTTTTAATTCATTTGAGAGATTTAAAAAACAACATAATTTGCTTTTCCTCGACTAGTTTTCATAGCTCTTCCATTATTTGGTGGTGCAGACTTAATTTTTCTATGCATTCTACATTGCTTTTTTACGACCTATAGCTTCTTCATTGCTTTTATATGAAATATCTTCATGCTTCCACTCCTGATTATTCAGTATAATAGAATTAGATCATGGAAATCTATGTTATCCAGTCATGTGCAGCAATAAGTAATGATGGCAGATTTAGTTATATATATTCAGTTTCATTTACAGACCATACTGGCCATTATTGTTATCAGATGTTGCTGAAATATTGGGATCCCTGCTTTGTCTTTCTAAATCAGTATCTTGCAAAAATATTATAGTAAACAAGGAGTAAACAAGTACATGTACATGTAACAAGGGTTATTTATCAAAATAAAAGTACTAGGATTAATATGCAATCGTAAACTAAGTTTCGGGGGTACATACTTTTTGTTGTGTCCGTCTGTCTGTCTATCTGTCTCTCTGTCTGTCTGACTCTCCGTCTGTCTGTTTGTCCTCAAAAACTTTAACCTTGCCAATAACTTTTGATTTAGTGGTGCTATGACTTTCATATTTCACATGTGTATTTCTTTTGATAAGACCTTTCTTTGGGTACCACAAAATTTGACCTTTTGACCTTGACCTTCGAGATTGACCCACTTTTACACAAAAATTTCAAACTTTTACTTTGGCCATAACTTTTGATAACTAGATCCTCGGACTTTTATACTTCATATATGTATTTTTGTGGCAAGACCTTTCATTGAGTACTAACAACTTTGACGTTTTGACCTTGACCTTCGAGATTTCCGTACTTATAAAAAAATTAACCTTGGCCATAACTTTTGAACGGTAAGGGTTAAGGCTTTTATACTTCATATATGTAATTCTTGTAAAAAGACCCTTCATTGGATAACAAGAACTTTGACCCTTTGACCTTGACCTTGGAGTTTGAACTACTTTTAAATACAACCTTGACTATAATTTTTGAAGGGTTAGGACTAGGGCTTTCAAACTTTACATTTTTAATCCTTTGACAAGACCATTCATTTGATATCAAGAACCTTGACCCTATGACCTTAACCTTGGAGCTTGATCCATTTTTACACAAAAAATCCAAACTTTTACTTTGGCCCTAATTTTTCAACGTTAGATACTAGGAATTTCATATTTGAAATATCAATTCTTTGTGGCAAGACCTTTCATTTGAAATCAACACTTTTGACCATTTGACTTCGTCTTTGGAGATTTCTGTAACTTTAACCTTGGCCATAACTTTTGAACGGTAAAGGCTAGGGCTTTTATACTTTATATATGTAAACCTTGTGAGAAGTCCTTTCATTGGATATCAACAATTTGGATCCTTTGACCTTGACCTTGGAGTTTGACCTACTTTTTCTGAAATTTGGCCATAACTTTTGAACGGCAAAGGCCAGCGCTTTCATACTTCCCATATGTAATCTTTGAGACAAGGCCTTTTCTTAGAAACCAACAACCTTGACCCCTTGACCTTGACCCCGGAGTTTTTCCTACTTTTTTTAAAAACGTTAACCTTGGTCATAACCTTTGAACAGGTGGTGCTAGGGTTTTATAATTCACATTTGTGTTTCTTGTGAAAAGGACTTACTTGAAGTACCGGATACCAAAATATTTGATCTGCATTTGAGAAAGCTTAATAACCTTCGCTATGTTGCCATACGGAGGCATCTGTGTTTCACAAACACGTCTTGTTTATTAAAATAAAAATAAAGCATTTTGCAGATAGGTGTCTGAAAAAATACAGAAATGATATTTCGAATTTTTGTGCACCTAAAATGTTAAGTAACTATTTTTTTAAAATAAAATTCAAGAAAAAAAACATTTGTATACATAAGCAAATTTGTTCAATTTTAAATCATTGAAACTTACACTGTCAACTAATTTTTATCAATGTATAATGTATGCTAAAAGTAGAATTTCTTTGAAATTACATGCTCCTGTTGACAATGCATTATATTTCAGAGTAATATGTGTATACACTGTTCTACATTTTGACAGAGGTGTGTGAACGTATGACAACTATCACCGCCCAACCACCTTCTCCACTCAATCTTACATGCCTTTTAACTTTCGTAACTTGTGTAAATTTACGTTAGTTCAATGACGATTTAATAGATCAGACAGGGATACGTATTTAAAACAAACTGCGATCAGATTCATAAATCCAATAAGCAATATAAATTCTGAACTGAGTAAAACATGGATCCCCGGATATCCCATAGGTGGGTTCAGGTTCCTTGGAGGAGAAACATTACCTCTTGACGGATCTCACCCGCTGTGACTCTGTGTATTGTATTGATTGGGTATATGGAATATCTCTTTGTGTATATAAGCATTAAAACAATCGCCTTACAAATACATGTTGTATTGATACGTCAGATAAAGTTCAAAGAAAGATTGAATTTACAAGCTATGTCTTATATAGAGAGAAAAGAAAGTTGGAAAAGGGTTGTTCAAATCTTTGTTTTTTCAAAATATTTGCCAGTTGCTCCTGGTTATAAAAAGAAATTATGAGAGCATGTTCATGCGTTTCAAATAACCAGGGTCATCAAAATAATATATACGCAGGTGCTATTGAAATTTAATTACATACGTGTAGCGTATGTTTTAGCGTCAGCGTTTGCTCTGCCCCTTCAGATTTGTTTTATTTGGTTGGACTTTTGATCTGTAAAATTGTTTGTTACTTCAATATATTTCAACTACTTTGAGGAAAATTTATATTATTAGAAAATCAAGAGTCTGTTTCAAATCATGTCGCAAATATTCTATGTTCATTACAATAACCGAGTCAGCAAATACAACCTATAAATAAGTCAAATGCGATTGGCGTTTTATTGCCAATTGGCGTTATATTGTACGACTATTATTATTTACTTACTGAATTGTCTACGGATTTAACGGTTATTTCCCGATCATGACAAAGATCATGCACGACGGGTGTGACGGTGGGAGGGGAAGCTCACTCCTATAGATATCTGTAATGTTTGATACGACTGCTCAGCTAAAGTACTGTTCGTTAATTCCATATCCGTATTTCTTGTTACCTAAAGGGACATGTACAGTTTCAGCTAAAAAAAATTCAAATCCATTTTTCCATTTATTTTAACGGTTATAAATTTTAACTAAGGTATTTGAAATGATCATTAAAAAAATGAATTTCAGTTGTCGAGATACAAGACAGATTTAGAGCTCCCAACATTTGTTAAGTTAACAGGGCCCGTGCCATGTTTTTTGTTTACATAGGTTGAATAAACTAGTTCTTGTTCGTTCAAAGCCGATTGTTTTTTCAACAGAGTTAATTCTAAATACGATTAATTAAACACTGTTTTAAAAACGTTTCTAGCGATTTAATGAATCTCGTTTTGTTAATATAAATATGATATTATCTATATGTAAACAAAATACAGTTTCCATTTTCAAGACTTTTAAGTTCTGTATCTCCAAAAATCATGTAAATCATCATGTGATGTTCAAATTTTTGTTGATCATTAGAATTGCCTTAGTTAGAAATTGTAAACATTAAAATCATTTTTTTCGAATTCAGTCGAAACTGTGCCAATGTCCATGTCATATAAGATATGATATTTGGCAGTTCCATGTGGCGTTTATAAATTACATTAATCGAAATATTATTCTTCTGTCTAGATACATGAAAGAAATATCTGAAATATTGCTAAAATATAATATTGTTATGTATAAGACCAATTCTAATTTAATATACTATAGTAGTAGTAACAGTGAATGGGGAAAACATTAACACGTTTGTTCAGAAGCGTTTTATATTCTGCCTGTATCAAATTTCAAACAAATGAGATAGCCTAGTAAAAAAGATAACTTAATTATTTATCTTATATTGCTGACTGGCAAATAATAATCTCCACGGAGAAGTTCATGCACAATAATATTACATACATGTAAATCAGGAAGTAACACAGATGTAAATAAAAAAAAATCATGGACGAATGGCTCTCCAGGCGCCTGTACCATTAACCTAAGTAAAACAGACTTGCACTGCATTATGAAATATTTATTTAACAGGTACTTATCAACAATTCGATTCTGGAAAGATCACAGAACAACAGAATTAAGCTATTAATATTTCATGTCGATCATGACTAGGAACAGTCGACAGGGTCTGCTAACTTCTGGGTGTCACCATGATCCCTCCTCTGATGATTTAGAGGTACCACTCTGTTTAAGATTTGTTTTTCCTTTATTTATCTTTGTTATCTCGATATTTCATGTACAATTTAACTAAATCAATATTAAAGTGAAATGTATATTTTGTTAGTTTAACAGAAAGATTTAACAATGGGATAATCTAAGCCTACAATTCTCAATTCTTAAATAAATGATTTACACCAGGCCTGGGGGCCATAAAACTTAGACGAGCTCACTTTTATGTATCTCAGTCTCACTTCTTCTCAAGGAATAAGAGGGTTGTCCCAAAAAGTCGTAGACAAGGGAAACAGTTTAGTTTCTCTTTGCTAAATTAAGTTTCTGCGTCTTTTCTTGTCATAGCAAAAAGTAACATTTTATGATCATGCATTTAAGGTTTCATGATGATATCACATTTAATAAGAAAATTATGAAAAAAATAAAGAAAGCATGTAAGTGTACATCGGCGCACGAAAGCAAACGTAATTTACGTCTCTTATAACGTCATGATTCTTTTTCTGCTTCACACGCGTTACTGTTACTCATCCAATAATTTTTTATAGTGAAAAACCACCCTTGACTCAGGGACTTAATTTTAGTTTATTACTGTCCTTTTTTTTAAAGCAGATTCATTATTAAGATTTTGATTCTGGTTTCAATGATTTAAATTTGAGTTCAATGTTTTACATAGTACCAAATGAATAAAATTAAATATAATAGTTATATGTGTAAATTATTCCGAATTTTTTCGTGCGCCGACAAACCATATCGACCTTCATATAAATCGTCCTAATATCATTAATATGAAAGATGTATATTTAAGACTTAAGATAATTTTAAAGAGCATCGAATATATTATGTATATGCAAAATTTGGTTAGTATTAGTTGCATGTTAAAAATCTACGACTTTTGCGATAACCCTCGTATATAGTGGAAAAAAGAAACAGATCAAAAGTGAGCTCGTCTCAGTTTTATAGCCCTCTTGTCTGATCTTGCACTAAATGTAAGTCAGTTAAACGTCCAGAATTATATGATACAATGATATTTCATCTTCAAAGACAAATATTGTTTTGAAAAAATTAAACAATAGATTTTGTTAGTCAGTTCTAGAAAAAAAAAATAGCATGCATTTTGTCAGGAATACTAGTAGTCAGAATTTGGCAAGTTTTCTCTTGTTCCTTTTTTAAAGATTAAACCTTTATAAAAGTCTATCACTTTTTGTTCGAGTGAAGAGAAAATACATGTAAATGAATATGGAATTGTTCAAATTTATTGATTAATTGATTGTATGTTGTTTTACAAATTTTTCACTTGTGTAGAGACATCACAATTTAACGTAGCTGCAGATCTGTAGCGTTATGGTTTTATATATTTGTCTTTGACCATAACGCTACAGATCCTTTAATGCAAAAAGGTGCAATTTACGGCCCAACATTTTTTGCGCACTTTTGGAGAAAATTTCTCCACTATCCAGCATCGGTCAATTAACTACCTTTCAATTCATAATTCTAGGTACATTACTTAACTAATCTGTATATTTTATCCATCTTCTAACCCTTTATAGTCGTCTCTACAAGTGATAAACTCGCTTGGTTAAAATCATTTGTTAGATTGCTGAAAATTTACTTCAAGTGAGTTTATTGCCTGTAGAGACAACTATAAAGGGTTGGGAGTTGGATAAAATGTACATATTGGCTACAGAATGTGTCTAGACTTAGGGAGTGAAAGGTAGTTAATTGACCAATAAAAGATAGTGGAGAAATTCTTCCCAAAGGTGCGATAAAAATATTGCGCCGTAAATTGCACAATTTTTGCATTAAAGGAACTGTAGCGTTATGATCAAAGACAAATATATAAAACCATAACGCTACAGATCTGCAGCTAAATATACCGGTGAAGGACTTCAAATTATTACCTTTACTTGGCTCTCAGGGCCATTGAGCAGTGAGGAATCTTTATCGTGCCAATGCCTGTCGTGACATGGGACCTCGGTTTGTAAGGTCTCATTCGAAGGACCCGCAACTTTCACTTCAAGTGCCGGGCGCATGGCGAAGGAACAGTTGCTACCCATTTTTTTATCGACTAAGGTCAGGCTCGGCCGAGATTCGATCTCACAACCTCCTGATCACGTCCAGCGAGCGCTCTATTGACTGAGCTACCGTGAATGGCTCAAATATTTTGAGAGGAAGTGGTGATTCTAAATTTCATATTTTTACTGAAGCTTTGATCTGTAACTTCTTGCTTTTTCCAGTACTTTCAGAGTTCATTTGGAGTTCTTTTTGAAAGCTGCACAAAATTGTAATTTTATTGCTGGTCGCTGATTTTTTGTGACGTTCTACAACGTCATAAATGGGGGTTTCCTAAATATCTTTTGAACAAAGCAAGAAATTTATTAACAATTTGGCATATTAAATGCTGTATCAATTTGTTCTAAGATTTTTTGTTTGTTTATTGTCATTTAACAAAGATTTAGTCTATAGGCAATATAAAGTGCATTATTTAGCAAAACTAAAGTTTTACTCTCTCCGTGATCCCATTTTCGTATTTTTTGAATTTGGCTAAAATTCGAAATATTTTGTCATATATTAGAAATTTTAAATTCAACTCATTCGAACATATATCTACCAAATGTAGATATAATACGACTTTTGGTAAAAATTTTATATCAGAATTCCTCGAATTTTTCCCTCGTAAGCAGAGTTCTCTAGAATTCAAATCTTGTACAGTCAACACAAAAATATATAACTCATAACTTGGTCATACGAACCACTTCAGTTTTCCCATTCATGGACGTTACAAAAACCCGATTTTTGCAGAATATTCGTATGAATTCATTTTGGAAAGCTTTGTTCAAAAAAGTATATATTATTGGATTGATGCAGCAATTAGCATATCCAATCAATTTCAAAATTGCACTCTTGATCCTAAAAGACTCGTTTTCATTAAACACAAATTCTCTGTAAAGATGAAAGGTGAAGAATGGAAGCCATAAGACGGTAAACGACAAGAAAAGCATGACAAGCATCTTAATCACCCTCTTCTTTTGTTTGATATTGCGCTCATGATGACGTGGATTTTCCAAGACATCGCCGATAGGGTGATGGATCCAAAGACGGTGTCCGATCCGCCCGTAGCTGAAAGCCATCACGAGAACCGGAAGAAGATAAAAACACGTGTATATCATAGACGTGTAAATGCGACTGCTGTATTGGTTTGGGAAAATCTCTACACAGATGTATTTGAAACCATCCATTAAAAGCACTCCACCCGTACTCTTCACATTTACTCGTTTGTCTAGTTTTTGAAATATAAGATTTGGAGATGAAACGCACAACGAAATGCACCAGACAGCGTTTACAATAAGTCTACCAGAACTTCTGTTATGGATCACGTTTGCGATCCCTTTTTCACAAATAACAGCATACCTGAAAGCAGATGTACATCAATGAAATTACTTTACTTTTAACATGATCACGGGATAAACTATGCCATTCTAGGAAGTTTTGTCCCTTGTATATTGGTTTTATTTTTGAAAAACTGAAAATGTAAGAAGTTAACAAAAATACAGATAATGGGTAAACTTTTACTGGACAAACTAACTTCAGCCCTCTCAACAGAGCCAAAAATATAATTAATGAATGCTTTCATAATTTTTTTTCCAATGTGATGGTCTCTATAATCTTTGACTTAGGGGATTCCAGTATCAAATGTAATACCTGTCAATTGCAATAAAAAGCAAAGTAAGGATACTGGCTACGACTGTCACACCCTCAATATACGCCGTGAACTTGCAAAGAAAAAGACCAAAGTCACCACTCGACACCCAGTCATTGGCTACCACATAATACAGTTGAAACGGCATGTTGAAGGCCGCAATAAGTAAATCACTGCTTGCTAGCGAAACGATGTATAAATCTGTCAAATTCCGGGCTTTCTTCACCACACCAATAAATCCAAGAACCAATGAATTGCCAAACACTGCCAAGACTATTATCAGTAGATAGAGCACCATGAATACTTCCACAGTGGAATTTGGTAATGGGGCGGGTAAAATGTTTTTGCGGTCTATGGTTATACTGTACAGAGGAGAATTGCAAATACTCTGTAGACGTATGATAAAGGAATCGTTAGAATTGTTGGTGCTTTGACCAGTATGTTCACATAATCGTGCAAAAATTGAAAAATCAAAGGACTGAAGAAAACTGTCGTTTTCTGTCATGTTCGCCGTAACATTCATCTTTATTTGTCCTTTTCTGGCCGACTAAACGAACGTCAACAACTTTGATGAAGTTCGTTGAGCGATTGGTTCATTTTTATTATTTTCAAATGGGCGTAGAAATTGCGTCATTTCAATCAAGAACATTCCGACTTTTCGGCTAATATAGTAAGGACATTCTTAATTACAGAAATGCAAACATGTCACTCTGATATTGCTTGTAATTTATCTTGCGGAATGACTATTCCTGAGTCTTGGAAAAAAGATCGATGCTATTTGTATTGAAGTTACACATCTGTCCTTCAAATAAATGTGCCATTTATCTTCAAATATAACATCTTTTGATATTTCAAAGCAAAGTCATGCCAATTAAGATATGGTTGGTTGAGACAAGTTAATTTTTCGCATAAGCTCTATTATGTTGACTTATAAATTGGCATAACATGCGTACACTGCAATTGACCGGTTCAACAGGAAATGGTTTCCATTGATACTAATTAAAGATGGACGCACCATTTAGAATTTGAGAAGATCTACTCGTCCGATTTTTCGTTCTTTATCAATTCATCTGTAAGCCCTTGGTCATTCACTTTTCATGGAATCAACATAATTTACACGTTTTTGATGAGCAAATAGTTGAAGATTTAGTTTCAATATTCGTCTTCCCAACAAAATTGTTTAATTTTTCAATAAAAAGTTTACAGAGCTACAGTACAAAATATACAAGAGTATTTCTCTTCCTAATGCCAAAAAAAAAAAATTAATACTAATACCGGCTATTTTAATTCTATGAGGGCTTTCATTTATTTCTTGACTCAGTGGTCTTTACATGTTTTTTTTAAAATCCAAATACAAAGAGGGTTTGGCTCTTCGTTCAAGTTTTTCTTTTGTTGTAAATTTGAAATACTGTTACCATAAGATACTTTGGCAGGCCACTTTTGATCACAGTAGCTAAATGAAGTTTGTAAAAAATATTTTTAAAAAAAAGTGAAGTATGAATGTACGTTGAAGAAGAAAGTAGAAATCAACCATTTTTTCTTTTAAAAATATGTATTAAATGAATTGAATATATAGACAGTTTTTCAATAAAAAGATTATATTAGAAAAAACAAGATTGTTTCGTTGTACAAAAAAGTTTATAAAGTAAGACAAATTTTACTATCTGTCATAATTTCCACTCGTTGAATATTTATTCGAGGAAATTCGGCTGTTCACTCTTGATCGTGTTCCTGTTTGAGTGAAGCTTTGTCGATATATCAGACTTTTAATTTTTGATTTAAATTTTGGATGAATAATGGCATACACAATGGGGTTGAAAACGGTGGATGTTTTAGCTACAAGTCCACCTACAGATGACAGGTAGGGAGTTATCAAGCTCTGGTCTCCAAACAGTCCTATCATTGCAGTCACAGTATATGGAAGCCAAGAAACAACGAAAAGACACACTAAACCCATGATAATTAATGCTGTACGAATCTCCGCTCTCACTCGGTAACGTTGCATTCGAATATTAAGTGAAGCATTTTCAGAGTTGCTTGACATAGAAAGATTACGACGACGAATTATCATGGCTGTCACAATTTTAAAATAAGCCAGTATTATAACAAAAACTGGGATGATAAATTCGCACGTTGCTATGGCCACTATGAAACTAATTGTACTCTTGTCCCTTGTGAGATAATCAAAAGTGCATGTTGTCCGAACACCCTCGAGCTGGTATCGATTCCATCCTAGGACAGGACTAATAGCCCAAATAAATGCATACGTCCAGATCACTAACGTGGCTTTGTATGTTTTCCATTTTGGTGCTGGATCTGCCGAGTTGACTCTCATTACTATGGCACAGTATCGGTCTACTGCTATTACAGTCAGTGAATTGATGGTGACCAAGCCACAGAGACCTGTTAGTGTTGCATACACATCGCAAACTGCAAAATAAAAAAAATAATAATGATGAATCTTGAAAATATGCTACAAAGTACTTTTGCAGAACAAATATATTTTTGCGTATGTACGCATTTTAGTGCCCAATTTGGTCTTTATTCGACATTAGATATTTTTAACGATATTTTATCAAGTACAAGTAGTTATTTTCATTGTCGACTCGATATATTCCAGTGAACTCGAAATAAAACAGACCAGAGACAACATATGTTTCATATTGGGACAATCTACTGATTATATATCTTCAATTAACTACTAATAACTAAACAGCACATGTCATATAAGCAAGTTAAGCCTTTTCCCTCCTTGACTTTCCCTATTTATGTTATGCGAGTAACATATCACTATCACCTGCATATTGTATTGATGTCTCGCAGCTGAATCGGTATGCAAGAGTATGCTTCGAGTACGACCGAGACATTACAAATACTAGTAAGTCGATGTTACAAGAATTTCTACAATCTCTAGAAGTTTTTTTTTTTAAATTCTGCAGTAATTATGTACATTGACCTCGATTGTAAATAAAACCGTTTTGGATCGTATTTTTGTATTGGATCGTATTTTGACTACAATGTTTCAAACCAATGAATAAGCAATTGTTTTATATTTATTTTTATTTTTTTTAGCTAATCCATAAAGATTGTTCTCGAGGGTGTGACCGGTCGACAGGGGGTTCTTACTCCTTTTCAGCACCTGATCCCATCGCTGGTGTTTCCAGGGGACTTTTTTACGTGTTCACAATACAACATTATTGTAAATAATGACATTTATTTAATTTGTGATATGTTTGCACATTTTCTTGCCTTGGTTATTAATGTAATGCTAGGTTTTTCAAGCCTTTGGTGTTTTTAGCTAGATCCTAAAGTTAAAGAGCAATCATTCAATCATATCGCAAGGCAGTATCACGTGATATTAAGATAGCGACGGTTTAACGAAATTTGTAAACAAGGAGGAATTTTGTTGACTTAATCACCCTCCTTCCCTATCTTTCACCTGTATATCTGTTAGCAGCATTGATAAAATTTATATAAATGCATATATAGATAAGTAAAGTATGGATTACAAGGACTGGCTGCACTGTAAAAAATGCGCTTAGAAAATAGACACTTCCGTTACGTTTTTTGACCTAAACATGTATTTAATTTAGATTGTGTTTAACGACTAAACACTTAGGTCTAAACGTGTGTTAGATTGTGTTTAACGGCTAAACACTTAGGTCTAAACGTGTGTTTTATCTAAATGATGTTAAGATTTAACACATGTTTAGATATAAGTGTTTAGAAATTGAACACTTTTCTGTGAAGTGCAGAGTTATCTTCCCGGAAATGACGCATATATATTCGAATGATAAATAGAGCGGTTATCGAAACAAAGAAAATCTCAATGTTAGCTAAAGAAGATGGATTAAAGGAAGTGAATGCTAATCAAAGTTATAATTAACCATGAAGAGATTGTGAAATGCATTTAAAATGCAACATTACTTTAATAAAAGGTATGTTAACTATTATTTCTATTTTACATAAATTGACCACGATGGGCTACGTAAACAGACTTGCGTTTGCACATGTAGAACTTTGTAGATCAAGATTCACTTCGGTTATATTTTGCATTCCTGAAATCTAGAAAGGAGTACATTATATAGAATGTCAATAATATCTATAACGGTATCAATACAAAATAGTGGTTAGCTGAGATTCAATAAAAGTAGCACAATAATAGCTATCAAACATGTAAAAAAGTTCATACAACTCCAGCCAGTAAGGAGCATATTTTGATAAAATTTGAATTTCTTTCTTACAGGATATGGTCCACATCGAACTTGAAAGCAAAAATACACGTATCAGTGGAACTGTTGCCATCTCCAAGTCCACAATGACATGCCATAGTTCTAACATTTTTCAACACTTATTACTTTCTAGAGGAAACTGAGTTTTGTGAAGTCTGTTGTTCGTTATAGCTTTGAACAACCTAAAATATTCTCAAATAATGGCAGTGGATTACCTACTGACGGTCACGGATGAAAACAAATTATACGTGTGTTGCTCAGTGAAGAATTGCTGGAAGTTAAACTTGATACAGACATGAGGAATAACTGCTTGCTAATCTGATTAAAATTAAAACCAACATTTAAAAATAAATATTTAAACATAACGCATATTTGATTTAAAATTCTTTATAATAAATCCATGTTTGAATGTTCATTGAATAAAATTTAAAATGTAAACAATTGTTATTTTTTCAGTTTTCTTGCAGGAAGACAATGAAAACATCCAAGTGTTTAATTTGTAAACATGTATCATAACATGTTTTGTAAAGTGTTTAAAGTCTAGACATGTAAATGTTTAGGCTCTAAACACTTTCCGTTACACGTAATGAAATTCAATGTGTTTAGAATTTCAATGCATAAAAAAAGTGTGACAAGAATGTGCTTAGGAAAGTGTCTATCATCTAAACACATTTTTTACAATGTGTTCTTTGTTTGTTTGTATATATATTAAAATATCATTTTTGGATAGTTTGGTGAAAAGTTTTATTTTGTATTTTATTTTGTCAAAGTTCTGTAAAGTTATGTAACAGGGGAGATCACTTTGTCATATTCAGGGATTTTATAAAAGCAACTTGTGATGTCAGTATTGTCTGGATCTCCCCTTAGAACATATTTTATGTATTGTCATCTAATAAATGACAATATTCACACAATACATGTGTTATGTTATATTTGGATGGTTGATCGGTAGGATATGGAACTTTGTCAGATCATCAATATTACATAAATTGTGTTGTTTAAAGAAGTTTAAAATTAAACACTCTTAGTAATTATTACCCTTTTTAACAAGTTAATATTTACAATATATAAATCAAAATTGCAGATATATTTTCTTATAAAAATGAATATTCAAGCGTGCAAAAAGACGGGTTTTCATTTTGAAAAGTTTATATGTATCAACTCAGAGTTCATCGTTCGCTGACATAAATAACCATCTTGTCTTCAAAACAATGCAAAGTCAACGTTTTATGGCATATAAAACGTTGTAATATTAGACAAATATCGTGATTTATATGCAATATCTTGTAATTATGGTGTTTCTTTGAGGTTACTGGTTCTTTCTTGTTTTCGCTTCTAGTGTTCATATTTACAAATATGAAAAACAATTATATATGTAAGGCCATCTTTAAAATATTGTTTGCTTGCTCTCTCTCTTGACTCACGGTAAAGTTATTGGGTCCGTAGGTATGTGGAAAAATCTTCTTCTTTTCAAGCAAATTATAACATGCACGTATTTTCTGATGGGATAAGAGCATTAAAGTGAAAAAAACATAATCATGTCCTGGAATGTTAAAAAAAAAGTTTGAGTCGGGCCATTTTAGTCAGTCGGTCTGGGGAGGAAAACCTAACAATGTTTTAAAGATGGCCTAACATGATTTCGACTATAAAAAAGTTTACGAATAAATTTGGACCACATGTTTTCGAATATTAAAAACACAAGTTTAAACCTTTAAAAAAACCCACACGTTTAAACCTTAAAAAAATATTTGTATAATAATGCAACGATTTCCATGCCTTGTTTTATCAACGTAAGCCTTATTTGTCAATTTATCCTTTTACGTGTTATCCAAGGTCTTCCTTTATCTTTACAATAATTCCTAACCTAATAGTTCTTTCCATTTGGAGGGGGTATCTATGCTTCATGGAATTATCTTCAGAAAATTGTTTTTCATGACAAGCTTGACATTTATCAGGCCAGTGTTTCTTAAAGAGAACTTGTAGATGGGGAAATTAACAATGACGCAAGATGATATTACTTCCGCATCCGGTTCTGGTGATTAAATTCAAAAGACAGTTTCCTATGAGAAAAACAGTGATACCCTTTAAAACTCCCATGAAAATCTCCCTAAAGAGCAGTTCATTTATTCGCTGAAAAAATGAATAATTTCTATCTCAAATTGCAGCGACTTTTAATTTCGTCTCAAGGGAGTCTGCATACTTGAGTTTAACAACTAATTTTCTCTGAAATTCTACGGAGATATGACGAATCAAACATATACAATATATCATATAAATCAGCGCTCCTTTCGTTGGCTGTCAAAAACTTGAAATTCTCAGCAAAAATAATTTCAGATCCTTATTTGCTGACCTTAAGAAATTAATTAATCGGTAGGAGATCAAACTCAAGCGAAAGATGAATACATTTTATACTCCTTCCGAAATTGGCATATTTTATGTATGAGAGAGAGAGAGAGAGAGAGAAAACGAAAAATGTTCAACTGAAAACAAGACATACTAGTAAACTGTCATATATTTTGATTTAAAGTCTTCGTTAACTAAAAAGGGACTTTAAGGAGATGGAAACAAATGTCTATGTATAATTTCATTTTTTCTAAATAAAGTAAATAAAGGAAACACAGGTAATTGGTCTTTTATTCGGTTCTTCAATGAAAGAACGCACTTTTTATCTGGTTAAAGACGTCCAATTTCAATTGAAATTAATTATATAATGACTTACCGGTTTTTCCAAATGGCCAATCTTGGATGAAACTGGCAGTGATGAGCAGCGGGAAGTCAATCATGGACATCATCAAGTTAGCAATCGACAGATTAATTATAAACACATTAGACGAGGTACGAAGGCTGCGAAAACTGCAATAAAGCATGAATTATTTATAGATATAACTTGAAACTCCACTTTTTAATTAAGATGCATGTATATTGTAGGTGTCTATTTCATTGTGAGTAGTAATTTAATTTTTTTTAGCGAAATCCATTTCGTTAAAACATGGAACAATTGATTGAAACAGTCAAACCATAATTTAGATTGCTCCTTCAAGTGCTGACGTGAATAAATGTGTAAAACACGTGACAATGATCGAGATTAATGTTATCATAAAAGTACATACAACTCACTTAAAATACAGAGGCATTCTTAGAGCAAAAATAATTAAAAACTGCATAAAACATTTAAAATTGAACTATAAGTCAATGATAATTGTTATACGATGTATAAATAGTCTTATAAAGTCTAATATTATATTTTTAAAGATCAGCTGATTTGCAGCTAAGAATCTTAAATTTAGACCAAATATCTTAGCGATAGGGTAGCATTTAATCAAATGAGCCACAGACCCTATGTTCATGCCAGTGATTGTAATGGAATATTGCTACTATATTATAAATACGAAAATTGACAATTGAAGGGCTTAAATGTTCTCCTTTAACGGACAATTTACTTTCGAGCTATTCTTTATTGTTTATGCTCACTCCTCCATGGAACCTGATCCAACCTCTGATGTTTTGGTCGTCCGTGTTTGCTCCGCTCCTATTTTGTAATGTTTAATAGACTTTTAAGCTCGAATACTGTTCGTTAACTCGACATATTTCATGCTGTATAAAATATTCAAATATCAAATAAATAGGACAGAACCTCTTTTATTTCGAGTTCAATGGTATACGTGTATATCGAGTCGACGTATGAATGAAAGAAATGAAGGATATGGAGATAGCGAACAGTATTCAATATCAAAGTCCATAAAACAATACAAAATAGGAGCAGAGCACACACGAACCTCCAAAGCATCAGAGGTGGGACCAGGTTCCATGGAGGAGTGAGCATCCCCTGTTGATTGGTCACACCCGCCGTGTGCTCCTCGTCATGATCGGGAAATAACGTGAAAATCCGTCGTCAATTCAGTGTATAAATAATGGACTAACAATTAGTATGAAGAAAGTCAGTCAGTACAATGTATTTGAAACAATGATAAATTGTTTTTGCTGACAAGGTCATTGTTCCGACCATAGAACTTACGAAATAATGACTTTAAATGAGACTGCTGATATTCTTGTTTCATCAACTTGTCTGTCAATAGTTTACCTCGTTTAAGAAGTTGTTCCCACGTAGAGCATGCTCTTGCGTATTGAATCAACTGTGATATATAAATCTCATACGCAGGTGATGAAGGTATATTGCTGCATAAGTAAGGGAAGTTAACGATAGAAAAGTTAAAGTCATCACGTTTATCATAGAGCTTGGTTTTTAGATTACCATTAATGTCTTTTGAATAAAATATCTAAGTATGAAACAGATGTGTCAGACTCTGTGGTATCTTTCTGATAAACCCTTCTTAGATCTTCCCTTTCATATATATCAGCCGACGTCTGAACAAAAAAAAAACTTATAAACCTTAAAAAAAATTCGTTGTAGAAAGGAGGTTCGGTTGCCATATGAAAGATCGGGGTACCTTATACTCAGGGCCTATTTGAATAATTGTTTGAGGTCATCATTTTCAACTTCATTAACATCAGTAATGATGAGTCCAGCGGGACTATAGTTGAAGAAGTGAAAAAGCAAAAAAAAAAACACTTAATACGGTTTTGTTTGAAATGTTATATATATAGCTGTAGACAATGCAAGGTTTCTTTATTAAATGTAGGGTGCACACTTCAAAAGAAGTTAAAAATGGTAAGTTGTATTAATTCCAGGTTAAGGGAATATTATCACAAAATTTACATTTTGAAAGAAGTAATCATGAAAGAAATTACGGACTCAAACATCAGATGTTGGATCAGGTGTCAGGGAGGGGTGAACATCCCCTGCTAACCGGTCACATCCGCCGTGTGCTCCTTGTCATATGATCAGGAAATATTTTTTTTAAAAAGCTGTCAACAATTCAGTGCGTAAATAATGGCCTAAGAAATAGCATGAAAAACGCCAGTTAGCTTTTAATCTAATGATAGACTGTATTAGTTGACAAGGTCATAGCTACTACCATACTGTCCTCTACAGATATTTGAATTTTTCAATTACAAATTTTAATTGAAAAAATCAAATTTTTGTAGAGGACTCAGGAGATTACTCTCACAGTCACGGCTTATTATCGAACAAGAAAGTAATGAGACTTTTAATTGAATTCAGCTATGCAAATGAAAGCAAAATAGTTAATATTAAACAAGTACATGTAAGTATTAACTTTGGGGCAAGCTTTTTCGAGTTAACATGCAAAATTTGATAATTCATAACTAGAGAAAAGTATTCTCTTAAACACTTTCCAGAAGAAAAGTATTGCTTCTCATAATTTTACAGTATAATTTCTTATAAGACCTTTGCATTGCCCTTTAAGTACCTAAAGTTCACAAATTGGTTTTTATATTCCCGAAGCCATATAATATATATATTTTCTACGCATTGTCCTAGATTTTCTCTTCATAAGCTTGAAATGCATTCATATTGCTTTCACAGTCACATTGCAGTCACGTTATTCTGGAAATCTGGGAAAGGAAGTCAACTAATATCTTCTGTATAAAGTACAAGAGAAATAATGATTGATTATTTAACTGCACTTTCTGTCTTCGATGGGAATTTTAATAAGCGACTGAGCATTTTCAATATAAGACCTTATTGTAAAGTTCAGAGAGTAATTTAGTGAATCATCCAAATTAAAGGTGTCGTATAAGGTGATATGTGTATATAAAACAACTAATAACACTATAGCTATAATGAATCCATTCAAGAATATCTAGGGTAAAGTTGTGAGAATAAGATAATCACAGACATATATATAAAATTCTATGAGTTTCCTGATCCTAATAAAGAATGATTTCAAAGATATAATCAATATAATGGTCCGTCCGCGAATTTTATCTATACCTTAAATGTGGGGGTGTCGTTCATTAATCTTTATGTTTGACACCATTAATGGAAATATAAAAAGTATACAAATGTATTAAAGAGTCATTCCCTATTCTTGCAATGATTTACAAATTCATTAGTAGCTGTTATGTGACTGCTTTTTCACGTGACATGTTGCTTTAAATCACGTATGACGGATGCTCCTTGTTTCCAAAACTGCCTTGTTAATTGACGTCCTGTCCCTTGTGTCAAATGTCATCAAATAAAAAAAGGCAAGACTTTTAAAAGTACAGCTGAAATGGGCTCAGTCTAAATGGATATAACTATTCAGAACAGAAAACGTCTACTGATTATTATCACATTTTTTCAATTTTTTCGAAATCTCTCGAACATTTCTTCAACAACAGGTTGATTGTCACACATTTTTCAGTGAAATAAGAAAATAACAAACATTTTACAAGCTCGCAAGTCCACTGAAATGATACAAATGCAAGTGAGTAGAGCAAACACGGACCTCTAAAAATGGAGGTTGACTCAGGCGCCATAGAGGAGTAGGCATCTCATGTCCACGGGTCTCACCCATAGTGTCCCTTGTCATGATCGAATAAGCAGGAAATCTCCGTAGAAATGCGGTGTACTTATAATTATTATGGTCTGACACTTTGTATGTAAAGATCAGTCAACACTCAACTTAGAGTAGATTGTATTTGCTAACAAGCTCATTCTATGAACAACTTTGAACTATATCATCACACATTAGGATAGCTATTGAAGTTAAAGAATTTAAGTTTTAGATTTGTTTGCAAGTTTTTGATGTTAAACGTCCGTTTCGAGAAGTTTTCACTCACACCGTGATGCATTCGCAAATATTGTCCTATACTCAGCATAAAGTGTTTGGGCTAAATATTAGACATATTTTCATTTTTTAGTATCTGTATTTAAGATCGAGAATTGTTCTTATTTACGGGCTTGTCCTATGCTTATAGAGTTATTCCCCTTTGAATTTACTAAATAAAAATCAATTCTGAAAATTCTATCTCGTAAAAAAAGTTTTTAATTTTTTTTCTTAAGGTCAAGATCTAGTAAATAACTTGAGACTACTTTTTTGTTGCTAGATCCATTATGACGTCATAATCAATTTCAACTTTCTTTTTCCCGTACTTTACGGCTTTAGCAGAATTATGTAGAAAATTGGGTATTTTCATGACATTTAGTTTGAAATCATATGAAAAGTAAACCGGATATCTATATTAAATTTGATATTAATTGAAAGATAAGGTCATAAACATACTAATTACCGTTTTCTGAGAGACTGTAGGCAATCTGGATACATCTCCTTTATCGAATATGAGAAAAACTCCCATATTCATGACTGGTTTTCTTAATTTTTCATTGAAAATGACAGTTTAAAATACAGTTTTTCATCTTGTTAACCTACAAATTATGCCCCGAAACACTCATTTTGACCAAGCTAAAGTTGTACAGCATCAATAAAGGAATTTATTTCTCAAGTTTGATTAATCTGTAGGCACCTTTCATTTACTAGATCTTGACCTTAATGATCAAATATATCTTTCCATCATAGCATTTATTGATATTTCCTGGTATTTATGTTTTTATCTTTTTTTTTTTTTAAAAACTTCTTTCCATGGACTCTAAATCAACCTTCAATGATTTATAATTCTTTAGGTTATAAACTTTTTGAAAATTCTCTAGGTAAGTCCTATTTGGTATTTAATGCATGCTTTGAAATAATATAAGCCTGAGAATATTATGCACATGATTCCAATTGATATTTAAGGTTATAAAATTTCTTTCTTTCTTATATGGGTTGGATACGTTTTTTTAAATTAATTTTCTCCAGTTTCAACTAAGCTTACCAAAAATCTCCTTGGATTCAATCTTGTTCATACGAAGAATCATACTTTCTCGTAAGGGTAAATAATAAAACAAGCGGAAATTAAGGTGTCGTGGTGATAGCTATAGCAAAACGGATTTTCTTTGTGTTAACAGTACCGATTTCTGTCGAGTTTCAAAGTTTTATTTAATACAAAATCCCAATGGTTTTTTCTTTTTTTACAAATGAATACATATATAGGAAAGAACTCATGAATGAGCAGCTCTCATCATATGTACGTATATTTCAAACATCAAAGTATAGAAACCTCCCATAGGATTAGACGGCATTCGCATTTGAAACAGTTATTTCCCTATGTCGGCAAAATACTAAATATTTCCCACTTTGTTGAATTTTTTTAAATATTTGATAACATTATACACTACCCTTAAATAAATGGCAAAATATAGAGCTTGGCACTTTTATTCAGTTTGAGAGTTAAAAGGCATGAGTTTACACATCGATAAATTCTGGAAAAAAGAACGTTTAATCCTATATTAACCTACTTCAATAGACAGAATGAAATCAACCTCTGGTGTTATCCTATATTAGACCACTGATCGGAAGCTCTTGTATCCCGTCTAAAGTCTTATAAATGTCGTTAGGTAATTTTCGAGAAATAAATGAGTGTTTTGCAATAAAGAGGCTTGATCAAGAACGTCTGAGCACTACGATACATGTATATTATATATTTGAATAGAAAAAAAAGTCTTTAGAAGTGAGCTATGTTTTATATATTGAAATTTCTGATATATGAATAATTGATAATCCTAAGGAAAACCTGGGTTAAAAAGTAGTGCAATTGTGTCACTTCTTTAAATAATCTTCTCTTAATGGCCTTTAGGCAAAAGTGACTCGGAAAAAAAACTTATAAGAAATATTCTTGGCATAGTATCAATCAATGCGTGTACAAACCACGATGGGCGTAGAACATAGCTACAGCGTAAGATCAATATTTTATACAGAAATATATAGTTAGGATATCTTTAAAAATATTTAAAGAACAGGAAAAAATAGTTAGTCATATTTTGAAATATGCAAACATCTTCAGCGTACATTCAAGCTGATTATTAAAATGCAAGTACCCAATATGGTAGTTTTATTCAAATGTTTCTTACTGTAATTTTATGTGGCAAACCATGGCTTTGCTTTTAATGAAAAGATTTTTTAAAAATTTTTCTATAAACTGCAATATTCAAATTTGTTGTAACAGTTATAATTTGCCCCATCCCAATTCAAGTGATCGTTGATTCGAAAATTAAGTGTATTGAATTAATCTAGTGTCCTTTCTGACACACTATAAAATCATATATTTTCGTGGGGTCAAATTTTTGTGAGTATAAAATCTACGCGGGGACTTGATTTCATGGATGAAGAATTGTCGAGTAGTTATGTATGTAATATTTTACATTTCGTCGTGGACATGAATCCGTGAGTCTCTACATACATCGAAAACAACTAAAATTAAAATTAAATTTGTGACACAGTATTCTATTTTTTGAAATCAAATCTGCAACATAACAAAAGTTGCCATGTTGCAGATTTTAATTAAACAGTATCTGTTAAATTAATGTTCTTCTTCACCCTATAACTATAGTCCTGCTGGACACGTTATTACAGGTGACGTAAATATAGTTAATAATGTGGACCTTAAAGTACTTATTGGCAAAGGTCCAAAATATAGGGAACCCCGATCATTCAACTAGCCTCGTAATTTTATAAATATTATGGATTCTGTTGAAGATTACCCAAATACTCGTACAATTTATCATTGAGTCAAATGCTGACTGCCGTTTTTCATACTAATTGTTAGCCCATTATTATACACTGAATCGACGACGGATTTTTCCGTTATTTCCCAAACTTGACAAGGAGCACTGTGGCAACGCACTTTGAAAAAATTACGCACTTTGAAAAAAATTTTCAAAGTGCGTTAAAATTGGGACAAAATCAACGCACTTTGAAAAATTTTTTCGAAGTGCATTAAATTTGGGACATACTCAACGCACTTTGAAAAAAAATTCAAAGTGCCTTAACAGTGTACATAATTTTTTTTTACCCTGTGGACATTTAACGCACTTTGAAAAAAAAATGTATAAAACAAAAATTATAGACTTAGATTTTAATAATTGAGAACATTAATTTGTAATGATTATATCTTAGTTTATATAAAATGCATACAAACGGGAAAAAAATAAGTACAGTAAAACATTTATAGAGAAAGAATTTTCAAAGTATGGAAAAATCAAAATCGCTCATTTTCACATCCTGAAGTGACCTCATCACCGAAAAGTTATTAAAGAGGTTCAATTATTTATCAGACCTAAGATTTGCTAAATATGGACCAAGCCATACACATTTTTTCAAATGCGTTAATATGGTCGATATTAACGCACTTTGAAAATAAATTTTAATTTTTTCAAAGTGCTCTGAATTGGTCCCAAATTTAACGCACTTTGAATTTTTTTTTTCAAAGTGCGTAATTTTTCAAAGTGCGTTGTAACAGAGCACACAGCGGGTGTGACCGGTCGGCAGGTGATGCTCACTCCTCCATGGCACCAGGGCCCAAGACCATAAACTGAGAAAAGACTTAAGTTAAAAAATTGATTTTTAAAAAATTTACTTTCGTTTAACATGTATAATTAAAATATGGCAATTTTGTATAACATTCAAATTCAAATACATGTTGAAATTTTTGTTTCATTATAACAATTATTTCAAAAGTTATATTGATATGGAATTTTGACTGAAGTTTCTTCTCAGTTTATGGTCTTGGGGCCTGATCCCACCCCTGATGTTTTGGAGGTCTGTGTTTTCTCTGCCCCCATTTTGTACTGTTTTATGCATTTTTGATTTTGAATACTATTCGTTATCTCCATATGTTACATCTGAAAAGGACACTGGACTACGTCAAAGGTTTTTAAGTTTTAAAAGTTTCTTGTGGTCCAGTGGTTCTTTTAATTTTTCTACATGATCCATCCATATAATTGTCTCCTCTCAATAATTTCAATTTAAAAGAGAATGAATTGTGCGAAGATCGATTGAAATTAAGCCAGTGGTTCTGGAGAAGTCTTAAATGTGTCAAGTTTACAGGACAAACACCAAACAACGGGTACAGGTAATCAGAAAAACTGATTTCAGCTTAGGTAAGATAAAAAAAATAATATTTTGAAAGAGAAACTTTTGATTATTCTCTTCAATGCCAGAGAGTCAAACTTTATATCATCAAGAACCCATATAATATTTTTTTTTAAAAATGATTCAGCAATTTTGTTGAAATTGGCAATACACGTCCTTGTTAGAGCTAGTAAGATATAAAAAATGAATAACGTTTTTGTGTTCCTGAAAAAAGATGTACTGAAAGAATTCAATAATGAGTGCAGGCTAACTAATTCACCAATGTTTTGAAATGTGAATACAAAGAAAAAATGCTGACAGCCAATCCCTCCTCTTGATATTTATGTGTCTAATAAAGAAAGCATAATATTCACAATTCATGTAAAAAAAAAATCAATGTTCATATATAAGGCATAATACACTGAATGTTTAATTTTTCTGTCAAGAGTGCTAAAACTATATATAGAGAACCAATTTCAGATAATCAATTTGAATGCAGACATTGTTTTATTTATGTAAATCATTAATAAGCATTCATTTAGAACTTTTTAAATTCCAACATCTTGTATTTCTCTCATGTTTCGTTAATATAAATACGTATATATTTTTTTTATTTAGGAGATGGTCAAGAAAAACATCGCTTTACCTATAGTACAGTAATATATCAAATCTAATGGTATATGATATCAGAATGGTAAAACAAAATGCACTGATAATCTTTAAGAATCTGTAGCGCATTATTCGATTCGTGCCTGTCCTGAAGAATAAATTGCAATTCCGACGTACATTGCATCCCTATTTCAACTCCTTTGCGATGATTTTTTGTCTTACTATTATTCCAGCTGATAATCGATGAATAAATAAGCATTTTACAAGAAAAGATCTTTATAGGAGACGTCAGTAATGTAGAAAAATATCTCTTTGAGCGATATATGTCAAGATAATGTAGGTGTATGATAGATTTATTAGTTAATACGAGCTTTAAACGGGGGTGCCCGAAAATGAGTAAGGTACCTTGTGGTAAATATAGGTAGGGGGTACCCCGTAAACGAAACAAGTGCCTGTGCATTGTGCACCTCCTATTTTACTTTTTTATTCGACACGTATTTTAGGTTTCCCATAGCAAAACATGGACATTGCCATTATATGTTTACCTATGACGTCACATATAGAAGCTTCTGGATAACATTTGATAGGACAAGTTATTCCTCTTTACACATTACCGTAAAACAATACATAGCAACACATGGACATTATGGGAGGCGGGGGGTATCATTTAGTGAGCTCATTGCTCACAGGACCTCTAGTTTCATTTACGATAATGCAACAATAAGTAATCAGCGATAAAACAGTCCCATTTCAATTGCAGCAATATCATTCCAATATATATGCAACCTGCATATGTAATACAAGTTTATAGCATAGAGCTATTCGAGCATTTTGAGGTTATACAGACAGTACATTATAAATAAATTAATAGAAGAATTAGTGGAAGATCTTTTTCCAGGATAAGAAAATTGGATGACCTTTATTAATAATAATTCTGAGTCTGGGTCTCAGTTTACGGTGCGCGAGAAAACTTTATTATCTTAGCAGAATTGGTATTTACATTACAAGAACAAGTCAAAATTTCTCCTGTTAACAATTTTGCTTTATTATATTATGCAAAATATAAACAATGCATTGTCCATCCATACCTGACAAAGCTCCAAACGACGAGTCCGTTTCCTGCCACGGCTCCAATTGTAACAAACACCATCATAATTCCAGTTGTAATATGATACGTAGAAGAAACCTTTTCAAAATTGTGCCAATAGGGGTGTAAAAACGACAAATTTTCGGTCATTCTGATACTGTTCTTTTCCTCCAGAATAAAACTGCCAAATTCTTCGACAACATCTTTGAAATATTTTCCTCTTTGCGTGACGGTCTTTTTATTTCATTACTTACGTGTCCTGCCTCATGTCTCTTCCTCCGTGTTGATTGCTCAAAGAAATGATAAAGGATATTAATTTGCTTCAAATTTGATACGGAATTAAGATTGCTTCCACTCTCTGTTTTTCGACTCTGGTGTATCTTTGAAAGTGAAAATTGGACCGGTCGCTGAATGAGAAGATCAATATAAGAATTACTTAACTGTTTACAATGAAGCATTATATAGCTCATAATGTTCCATGAATAATTCACATTTCTACGAGTAACCTTTCAATACAAAATGTTTGCTTTTTTAAACATACATCCTTTTTTTATAAGTTATAAGGATAGAATATAATATTTTGCAAACCAAAGTATAAAGGATATTCAATAGCCCTTTGATCTTTAATATTTGTTGTTGCCACCTTTCAATATTTTTTCAACAGCATACATCTACGTGGGTGGAGGCAATTATACATTGACCTTAACTTTTCTTCAATAACTTAACTTAACCTGGGTCATCTCTTCTTACTATCATAATCTTAGTCAGCAGTATATTTCTATGGACGATTAGACAATTAATTACAAGATTACTGCACTGTTCAATATTCTAACTAGAAATATGTAACATATTGTGATATAAAATTTTCGTAAGGTCAAATAATGAGGATAAACATTTTGATTCTTGGAGATTCGATTTCGTTGGTGAAGGATTTACTTCAAATTGATTGGGCAAAAATTAAACACTTAAATTCGTTTGGTATATGAAGTCATGGGACTCTTAATACCATCAAAGCAACGAAAGTGGAAATTCTCACATAAAAATAGCGATTATAATACTATTATTGTCAAGAAATGCGGGATAAAAAAGATTGCTTATTAAAATTTATTGAAACAAAATAAAGTTAAAAAATAATACTCATATTTTTTAAAAGCTTATTTTCTTAGAGTTCCCCGTCTGAAGCTTATAAATTTAATTAATTTGCTAGAATAATTAGATTAAATATAAGAATTATAAACAATCATTAAGGAATAGAACGAAAGAGGAAGAGAATTTTTCAAAGCCGCCTCCTTAAGACGATCTTTATCACGGTGTTGTTTGTGGTAAGCCATCATAGATCTGAAACATACATACTTATGTATCAACATGCAAGACGATTTTCAAAAACAAAACTAATGAGCAGGGAGCTCGTCATTTTCCTTTTCCATTTCTAATTTTTGGAACATTGCACATTACAAACTATGACTGAGTATACAGACAGTATACCAGTCTTAGGAATAAAGGGAGTGAATAGATAATCGATGACTCGATGGTTTATGTGCATTAAATGATGCACCTAGTGGTTACCGAATCAAAGACACGGAGACAGTTCAGTAATTATATTGATTACCCAATGAAAGCTCACAGGAAGGTTCAGTAATTACATTGCCACCAGTTCCGTAATCTCTTTCTTCCGTTCAGGATCTTCCTGCTCAAAATGAGGTTTCAAAAGTAGTATGCAAATATGATGGAACTTCAGTGTTAAATGCAGATATATTGTAAATGTTTGGCGCATTTTGTTAAGAACGTACACGGAAATAGAGAAAATAAAGACATTTAAGGAAAGGATATTTCAGTAACTGTAACTCTGTTTACTGACCTCGTGACCATGATAAATGACACAACTTTATGTCAGAAATAGTAAACTTAGCTTTTTCAACTTGTGCGCAGCAGCAAATGAATTCAAAGCTGTAAAACGATACGAGGGGTCTGGCCCTGCATGGAAAAATTCACAATTTCCAGTTTCGTGTAATTTATACGATATGACCTCAACATATATTTAGGTTATGGGCATGTGCATTAAATGAGCCATAGCGCATTTGATAGTAACTTTCACCTACTCTAGTAGTGATTTTTTAAATACATTGTTTAACAAACTTTTGTCAGTTTATACATGCATTAAAGCAAATCACACTAAAATAATATTTAAATATCAATAGTTCCGCCATATGATAGATATAAAAATCGTTCAGTTTATATGGAGACTATAGTAAATATAGAGGTATCACCCTAAACAATGACAAACTGTACCAAATGACCACCCTTAACCAGAAAAACAACTTCTGAATAATTTTATTTGGATATGACTACACTTCATAACATTTAGATAACTTTGGTTATAGGTGGTCTTCATACTGAAAATATGTATTTAATTTAAACAAAAAGTGTGAGGTTTGGCGCAGCATTGCTGCATTTTATGATCTAAATATAAAAATTTTCCCTTATTTGGAAATTACATATAAATACTAGTTCTCCTTTTAAACCCATTCATTCCTGATACCAAATCAGTAACTAGAGCTAATTGTAACGGGGACCGTTACAGATGTTCCCCAAACGCTCCCCAACTCCCTTTTGGTGCCATATTCCCTGTAAGCTTCATTAAATAAGACAAACTCGATGCATTTAAGACTTTAATAACGTTTACACAGAAGTGTACAAAGTTCATTCAAATTTTGCGTGCGCATGTAAATGCATGTGCGTAATGACCATATTATCTTGTCTACACAATCTATATATTTTTAAATACTAAATATTAAAGCATTTAATCCAAAAGTATTAAAAAGATACGCTCGTTCAAGTGTATTTTAATTCTGCTCATTTCACGTGCACGCACGTGCATACATGAGCATGGTGACCATATCTTCTTGTAGATGTCCGTTACATCTATCTATGTTCTAAATCCCACCCCGTTTGGTTGAAAACCAAGGGAGTTATAGCTGTTTAAAGTTTCAGCCAATCAGAATGCAGCGCACGTACATGCACGTGTATGCATGTGCATGGTGACCATATTTTCTTGTAGTAGTCCAGTATATCTATCTATGTTCCAAATCCCATCCTGTTTGGTTGAAAATCAAGGGAGTTATAGCTATTTAAAGTTTAAGCCAATCAGATTGCAGCGCACGTGCATGCACGTGTTTTCATGATAATTGCTATATATCATGTTGTAGGATATCCTAATGCATGGCTATTTTCAAAATTTCAAAGGATTTCGTCAAAAAATAAGAAAGATATTGAGACTTTAGTTTCAGCCAATCAGAGCAAAGCGCACGTGCATGCGCGTGAGATCTTGCTATTTTGACCATGTCATATTGTCTATGCTTCTAATATATCCTTATATTATAAGTTTCAAAGCATTTCATAAAAATTTAAAAAGTTACGCCTATATCAATTAAATCGGTCATTTCACATGTTGCACGTGCACGCTCTTGCAAGCACGTGCGCGCAAAATGACCTTTGTTCCGCAAATCTACATAACATGTCTACTGACCCTAAAAACATTTCACCTTAGTCGGATGTATAGTTTACAAGATCATTCCCGGACAAAAAAGTACCCAGGAAGAAGAAGAAGAAGAAAAATAACTAGATGAGATCTCGTTGCGAGCAACGAGTGGGTCTTCCGTCCAATTATTGATGAGATGAGATAAGACTTTGATTGAGATTTCCATTCTTTAATAATGATTAAGGTTTTAAAGAAGATCGTTTTGCCTCCATAATCTGTAAAAAGACATTGAACATTACAAACTTAAAAAATCGACTTTTGGCCCCTCTTGGCCCCTAATTTTTAGTGCCCAGCCCCTTTTTTTTATGTCATCTTAAAGCTCTTAGGATTTTGAACACGTTTTGTTCAACAACTATTCAGAGACTCTTTTTCATTTTCGAGTTATTTGCAAAAGAAATATTTAGGGGCCAACCCTTCAACTCCCTAATGGGGACCTTTAGCGAAAAATGAAAGGTTGCATATTGTTTAGAACATTATTTTAAACAACTTTTGTTCAATATCACTTATCAAAATATTTCTCACTTTCCAGATATAAAAGTGTCAAAGATTTAGCGTTCTGGTCCCTTGTGGCCCCTAATTATGTACAATGCGACATGAAAATCATAATATATAAAGTAGTTGTAGATGCTTGAGATAAACATCTTTGCTTCAGTAATGTATAACAAATTATTTACTCATAAAGAGTAATCCATTGAAGACTTTTGGCCCCTCTTGGCCCCTAATTTGAGCGCTCAGCACCCTTTTCTTGATGTCATTTTAAAGCTCTTAGGATTTTGAACACTTTTTGTTCAACAACTATACAGAGATTCTTGTTCGTTTTTGAGTTATTTGCAAAAGAAATATTTAGGGGCCAACCCTTCAACTCCCTAATGGGGACGTTTAGCGAAAAATGAAAGATTGCATATTGTTTAGAACATGATTTTGAACATCTTTTGTTCAATATTACTTATCAAAATATTTCTCACTTTCCAAATATAAAGCATCAACGATTTAACGTTCTGGCCCCTTGTGGCCCCTAATTATGTACAATACGACATGAAAATCATAATATATAGTTGTAGATGCTTGAGATAAACATCTTTGCTTCAGTAATGTATTACAAATTATTTACTCATAAAGAGTAATCCAATGAAGACTTTTGGCCCTTCTTGGCCCCTAATTTGAGCACCCAGCCCCTTTTTCTTCATATTATTTTAAAGCTCTTAGGATTTTGAACACTTTTTGTTCAACAACTATACAAAAATTCTTGTTCGTTTTTGAGTTATTTGCAAAAGAAATATTTAGGGGCCAACCCTTCAACTCCCTAATGGGGACGTTTAGCGAAAAATGAAAGGTTGCATATTGTTAAGAACATTATTTTGAACAACTTTTGTTCAATACCACTTATCAAAATATTTCTCACTTTCGAGATATAAAGCGTCAAAGATTTAGCGTTCTGGCCCCTTGTGGCCCCTAATTATGTACCATACGACATGAAAATCATAATATATAGCTGTATATTATTGAGGTAAACAATTTTGCTTCAGTAATGTATAACAAAATATTGATTGTTAAAGAGTTATCGATTAAAGCCTTTTGGCCCCTTTTTGCCCTTAATGTGATGAGTCAGCACTTTTTTCTTGGTATCATATGAAAGATCTTGTAGTTCTGCACAAATAATGTTCATTATGTCCTTACAAAATAATTATACTTTAAAAGATATGATGCGAAATGTCTCAAAAAATCAGTCATCATTTGTGTCCTAAATTTTGACCCCTACCGAGCTTCCATACTAGGCACTTCCGGAAAATATCCTGTCCCAGGTGCAATATGGGAACATGTCCTCTATCATCCCTGAAAATTTCAGCTTTCTAGCTTGAGCCGTTTTTGAGTTCCATCACAGACATGAAGGTCATCTTAATTTTGATCAAAGGGCGATAACTTCCGACCGGAAGTGATTTTTTCAAGATCGAAGCGCCGGTACAAACTTCAGATAGAAACACATCAACTCTGAGAATTTGAACGAAATCGATCGAGTCATCTCCGAGAAATCTTCTGCACAAAATCGGTAAGGAGAAAAAAGAATAATAACTAGATATGATCTCGTTGCGAGCAACGAGTGGGTCTTCCGTCCGATTTTGAAGTAAAAAACGAAAAATCTTGCAGAAAAAGTGATAAAAAAAAATTGAACATTCGGGGGAGCGAACCTGGGTCGCCCGCGTGACAATCCGACGCGCTAACCATTCAGCCATTGAAAACACCGCTTCAAATTTTTAAATACGAAAATCTCGAGATTGCCTTTTTCGATTCTAAAACAAATTACATATTTCGCATACGCAAAAGAGTCACTTTTAAGATGTCTAATATCAAAGAAAAATATTGGAAAACAAAAAAGTTGAAAAATTGCGGTTTTTT
>PRKT01000110.1:966715-987922 GCA_003671525.1 Saccostrea glomerata | reverse complement strand
TTCTGGCCCCCTGTGGCCCCTAATTATGTAACATACGACATAAAAATTATAATATGCAGTTGTAGATTGTTGAGATTAACATTTTTGCTTCTGTAATGTCTAACAAAATATTGACCGATTAAGAGTTATCGAAAAAAGACTTTTGGCCCCTATTGGCCCTTATTGTGATGAGTCAGCACTTTTTTCCTGATATCATATTAAAGATCTTGTCATTTTGCACAAATTATGTTCATTATGTTTTGACAAAATAATGATACTTTAAAAGATATGATGCAAAATGTCTCAAAAAATCAGTCATGATTCGTGTCCTAAATTTTGACCCCTACCGAGCTTCCATACTAGGCACTTCCGGAAAAATTCCTGACCATGTTGCAATATGGCAACATGTCCTCTATTATCCCTGAAAAAATCAGCTTTCTAGCTTTAGCCGTTTTTGAGTTCTATCACAGACATGGAGGTCATCAAAATTTCGATCAAAGGGCGATAACTCACGACCGGAAGTGAATTTCAAAAAAATGAAAAAACGTTTAAGGTTTAGATAAAGATACATCTTCTCCGAAATTTTCAAGAAAATCGGTCGAGCCATCTCAGAGAAATCTTCTGCACAAAAATTGTAAAGAAAAAAAAAGAATAATAATAATAAAAGTGAAAAAGAAACAATAGAATAATAGAAGGGTCTTCCGTTGGAGACGGAAGACCCTAATAATAGTGAAAAAGAAACAATAGAATAATAGAAGGGTTTTCCGTTGGAGACGGAAGACCCTAATAATAAAAGTGAAAAAGAAACCGAAGAATAATAGAAGGGTCTTCCGCTGAAGACGGAAGACCATAATAACTAGAAAGTCTGCTATTGCAAGCAATAGCATATGTCGCCCCGTACTGGACAAGATTTTCATTTTTATCATCACTAAAACAATGGTCCATTAGCTAAGCTTGGACAACCATCGAGTCGTATCATTTCTTTCCGTTGGAAACGGAAGACCTTAATTTGGTACATTCAACTAATTATTTTTAGAATCGGTAGGAGAAGAAAGTAGTGCAGGAAAAAATTACAAGTTCCTAAATTTAGAGACTTGCATAAAAGAAATTGGGCAGATGTACTGAACTGAGCCTCATACTTGTTAATTGGTATTATCTTTCCTACTAAAAAAGCTTGGCAAATGTAATTTATTTAGAAGATCAGCCGAATTATTACCGTCTTCCTTGGAAGACGGTATTGTTTACAGTCTTCGGACTATGCACTTCCTCTCTTTTGTGATTGGTAGAATTTGCATGATGAGAAAATTCTCAATTATTTCATTGGTTGAAATGCTGTTCAAGGCAAGGGAGATAACTTTCTGATGATCTAATTTTCGTACGACTTAACAATTTTGCAAGATTTTCAATCTTAAAAAAATGACAAAACGAACAACAAAAACAGAAGTAGTTAATTCTTAATGACATGATATTTTTTTATTGCAATAAATAAAAAGGTCTCTTTAATTTCATTTCAAATTAAATTTGATTATTATTGCTTGCAGATTTTACAATTTGTTATTATTCTTTAAACCCTTTCTTTTTCGAAGAATGGAATGGAATCAGGCGAGGTTTGTCGAAAGCTCTCGGCAAGTCAAAGTTTACGGAGATGGCCGAGCGGCAACCGTGGTAGGGCTAATGCCAGTAAAAAGCTAATGTACAAGATCAAGAAATTCAAAAGAATTATACGATCTGATAGCTGTAGATCAGTTAACTGTTTAAGATTGTTGCTTAAGACGGTAAGCTTTTTTATAAAGCTCTACTTGTTTAGTGTATTATAACTCCAGTGAGAACTCTGAAATTTCCCTACTTTCACTTTCATTTTTAGAGGTTCTGCCGGAAAATGAATCTGACATGCCACCTTCAATTCGAGCATTTCTGCATTGCACAGGACTGATCTTTGTTATGAGATGATAAATCATGTGTAAACTTTCTCAGTTTAGCGGAATCATGAACATTTTCGGCGCTATGAAAGTTTTGTTTACAGTAGTGATCAAGGCTTCGGGCACCTATAGGAGCGGATCCAAGGATTTATGAATGAATAAAAACTATGGAAATGACGTACCAATTTTTTAATTTATACTTGCACTATCTAATGAAATGAATAATATACAAGTGATAGATATACAAGAAAACGCGAAATGATAATAAATGCAGCTGACAATCGTTATTTTTTTTTTATATAGATAAAATAAAATATTTATAAATTCAAGAGACAAAACAGAAGGAGAATGAATGATGGCAAAATATCACATGACGGGAACTGAATTTTATGAATGAAGATTTTAAAAAGTTACTTGTAAGTTGTATATGTTATATCTGTGTATTCTACTTGGCTGTGTGCTTCAAAAAAAGGGGGGGGGGTCGTCTTGAACATAGTAAATAGCCATAACGTTTGAACGGTAAGTACTAGGGCTTTCGTATTTCAAATATGTAATCCTTGTGAAAAGAACTTTTATTGGATACGACGAACTTTGACCCTTTGACCTAGACCTTGGAGAACACATGTGTACATCTGAATCTTTTTTTCTGTTTCGTTTCTATGGCAACCGTGAGCGACTCATTACAATTATTTTGAAAGTAGAAATCACTTTGACACATTGCAAGGAATAAACATTGAAAGTTTCAAAACGATTGCCTGAGTAGTTATTGAGAAAATCGAAATTAAAGAATTTTAACTTTCACCTGGTTTCCATGGCAATAATCGATTATATGAAAATTTTAAATACGAGTTGCAGAACTACAGATACTAATCATTAAAATAAGAAAAGTTTCATGACGAACGTTTAAGGGACCAGAGAGAACACTCTCGGACAAAATTTGTCGCTTTTTACAGGTTTCCATGGCAACGGTAGACATATTGGAACTGAACGACCTCACTGCACAACTACAACCAGTGATCGTCCTTTGAGGAAAGTTTCAGGAAGATTGTCCCAGCCATCTCCGAGAAACAGCCTGGATAAAAAAAACATGCGTACAATATCAATATGTCGTCCCCGACTTCGTTCGGGGCGACATAATAACTCCTGAATTTTTCTCATCAATAACTCCTGAATTTTCCCCTTCAATTCGAGCATTTCTGCATTGCAGAGAGCTGATGTTGTTATGAGAAGATAAATCATGTGTAAACTTTCTCAGTTTAGCGGAATCATGAACATTTTCGGCGATATGAATGTTTTGTATACAGTGGTGATCAAGGCTTCGCGAACCTTCAGGAGCGGATCAAAGGATTTATGAATGAATAAAAACTATGGAAATGACGTACCAATTTTTTAATTTATACTTGCACTATCTAATGAAATGAATAATATACAAGTGATAGATATACAAGAAAACGCGAAATGATAATAAATGCAGCTGACAATCGTTATTTTTTTTTTTATAGATAAAATAAAATATTTATAAATTCAAGAGACAAAACAGAAGGAGAATGAATGATGGCAAAATATCACATGACGGGAACTGAATTTTATGAATGAAGATTTTAAAAAGTTACTTGTAAGTTGTATATGTTATATCTGTGTATTCTACTTGGCTGTGTGCTTCAAAAAAAGGGGGGGGGTCGTCTTGAACATAGTAAATAGCCATAACGTTTGAACGGTAAGTACTAGGGCTTTCGTATTTCAAATATGTAATCCTTGTGAAAAGAACTTTTATTGGATACGACGAACTTTGACCCTTTGACCTAGACCTTGGAGAACACATGTGTACATCTGAATCTTTTTTTCTGTTTCGTTTCTATGGCAACCGTGAGCGACTCATTACAATTATTTTGAAAGTAGAAATCACTTTGACACATTGCAAGGAATAAACATTGAAAGTTTCAAAACGATTGCCTGAGTAGTTATTGAGAAAATCGAAATTAAAGAATTTTAACTTTCACCTGGTTTCCATGGCAATAATCGATTATATGAAAATTTTAAATACGAGTTGCAGAACTACAGATACTAATCATTAAAATAAGAAAAGTTTCATGACGAACGTTTAAGGGACCAGAGAGAACACTCTCGGACAAAATTTGTCGCTTTTTACAGGTTTCCATGGCAACGGTAGACATATTGGAACTGAACGACCTCACTGCACAACTACAACCAGTGATCGTCCTTTGAGGAAAGTTTCAGGAAGATTGTCCCAGCCATCTCCGAGAAACAGCCTGGATAAAAAAAACATGCGTACAATATCAATATGTCGTCCCCGACTTCGTTCGGGGCGACATAATAATAAGAAACAGAGTAAAAACAATATGTTCCCCAACTTCGTTTGGGGAACATAATTATGATAGATAACATAACACATTAAATTGGACTAGCAACGACACGCAGCAGCTTTAATATATCAATAATATACATATTATTAAGATACACAATATAAATATAAGTTGGATTCATTCAAAATTAAACCGTGTTCACAGCTTTACGTGTCGTCCTAAACTGACTTTAACTCACTCACCCCTACTAATGTGTTCGGAACCTTTTATTTTTCAGTGTTCTGCACATTATAAAACCCGATGAGTTCAGAGTAGCTCTGACAGTGGCTCTGGCGAGAGCCAGCGAGACTTCAGCGAGATAGGGTAAATTATTCACGGAAATGTGGCTAGGAAGTGACTAGCACGTGGAGACATGGTAAACAGAAAAGTTATGTTGTGTTTTAGTTTTCACCACCCTATAATATCATTCTGTAAAAATGTACTTCAATCGATCTTTCTTGAATTCATTCAGGTTTAAATTATTTTAAAGTATTTTCTATGATACAATTTTCTGCTGTCATGAATTAAAATTTCTTTTTGGACAAATATTTTGCATGGGAACCAGGACTATATTTTTTGGCGTCAGATTAGCAAAGGGGCACCAATGTGACTTTAACTGACAAATCAGATGAATGAGAAGTGCATTATGGGTTACTATACGAATACTACAGGAATTTTACGCTTGATAAATTCCTTTATTGTACTATCGGTGAATACAATTGTCAGGTGGATTCCCTGGCCAACACACGTGATCACGAGTATAGTTATGTAAAAAATGTTTCGTCCAATTAAACACATACGAGAAGCTGCTTGTTTTCCTTATTCTTGAAGTGTTGGTGTTCTGAACTTGCCATGAACTACGTATACGTTTTATTAAACATATTTTTCTCTAGTTAAAACACATTAAAAACGCACGTGATATTTCTAATACTGGTAGTTTCTAATGTTTGCATTTTGTTTATAAGAACATTTTTTTTTATTTTGCACTCCATTGACATGATCATAGATTGACCTGAACCACGTGTTCGAAGTAACATGTAAACATGTATTTAGCGTAAACGTATTCAATCAACAATTGGTCAGTTGCTCGTGGTAAAATTCTCTGTGCGTATTAATAGCAATAGCCATATAAGGCAAACAAAAGGTTTGTCAATGTAACATATCGGTCGCTAGTGAGCTGTAATTTTTGCACTTAAGTATAAGATGTATTAATTGTTATTTATCCCCCCCCCTTAAGTCACCCATTTCTGTTGAAAATCATGAAAGTCTTTCAGAAAGGTGTGGAAACACACATTTTTCACAGGACATGTTTCAGAAGAAACAGACTATAGCAATTTCCTGTTTACTGCCAATTTTATTTATAAAACCGGATCTACCCTATAACCTTTGAACAGGTAAACCTAAACCACGTGTCTTGAATTTAAATCACAATAACATTAGCAGGGGTGTCACTATTTCTTGAAAAACCGGTTCTATTGAACCGCATGACTGAACATACCTAAACAGGTATTCGAATTGAAAACTTTAAATATCCGGAATAATCCACTCATTATTATTACCAAGTAGAAATTGATTTCTGTCTAATTCGTTCCTCAAACGAAAGAAATCACATTATACCTACCTTAAGACATCACGTGCCTATTGGGTTTCTTATTGATGACTAAATACTGCGCATGCCCTTAAAATAAACCACGCGTTGTTTTTTGCAAACAACTTTGCATACATATTGTAGCAGGTTGCTTTGGTGGCAGCTTTTTGTTTTGACAACTTCGTGGTTTATGTTCTTTTTACTTGTCAAAATATTTTTTGCCAAACTGATGATTGTTTGCAACAGACCGGGGAGATACTACTGCCAATTTTATTATTCTTTGTACTAAGGAAATATCACAGTGATCTCCCCTTAAATATTTTTGTGTTACAGTGTATATACATGTACTTATTGTCATTTAATAAATGACAATTCTCACTCAATATCCATTGTTTTGTTATATTTTAACTACAGCGGTACATGTAGTCTAGCCAGATCACTAGAATTGCATAATACAATATAATCTATTTATATTTGTAATTTGATTATCATGTTATTTATGCTTGTGCCATCTGACTTGGCATGACTTTTTTTTATAGTCAACTTGATGGTTTATATGTACTTACTTAATTTTGTCAAATTATTGGCAGCAATAATTATTTGTTTTGACAACTTTGGGGTTTATGTACTTTTTATTTGTCAAGATATTTTTACCAAACTGATGATTGTTTGTAACAAGGATATTATCAATGCCAATTTTATTGTTTTTTGTACTAAGGAAATATCCCGGGGATCTATCCTTGAGTTTATAATTGTGTTATATACTATTGTCATTTTATAAATGACAATTCTCACTCAATTTATTTTGTCTTTGTTATTTTTCAACTACAGTGGTAGTCTAGCCAGATCACTAGGATTACATAAACCATAATGTCTAATTACCGGAATAATCGATAGGATCAAGATACTCAACAATCTGTTAATACAAATAAATCTTGATTATATCCCCACTTTTATATTCGATTATATGTTTAAAGCTGTAACTAACGAGATCAGCTCCAGTATCATTAAAATCGGATACTTTCTTCTGTTTCCGCTAATTAGATTTTACCCTGAAGCATCCGTGACGTTAAAAATAGGATAGCTTATCAATGAAAGGTTTGTTCCCATCTCGCCTTAACTGTAAAATTTAGCATTCCAATTTCGCCTTAGTAAGCTCTCAGGTGAATTAAGGTGATGAAAATTTGATATATTTAGCATAAAATATTTTTTAGTATTACACGTATTATTTCATTTACTGTATTCATGAATTCCCATTAACTGTTATATTCAATCTAAATAAATTTATCATTTAAATCTTTATATCAATCCAGTAATAATATTTGCAATTACATAAATTCCCATTTTGCCTTAGTACTTTTTCATTACCTGTATTTCACAATTAAGGCGAAATGGGAACACACCCAATGAAACTCTATACATGTATATAACAAATCCGAGGTCCTATGATTTAAATTACCTATTCTTTTTGTCCCCCGCTTGAAAAGTGGGGGATATTTATTTGGGTCTGTCCGTCCGTCCGTCCGTCTAGCTGTCCGTCCGTCCGTCTTTCTGTCTGTCTGTAATGCTTTCGTTTCCACACGATATCTCGAGAACCCTTTAAGCTTTCACAATGAAATTTTGCAAAGCAACTCCCTATGGACTAAAGAAGAACCCTATTGATTTTTAGGTCAAAAGGTTAAAGGTGAAGGTAATAAATTTGCAAATTCTGTCTGTTATAACACTTTCGTTTCCGCGCGATATCTCGAGAACCCTTTGAGCTTTTGCAATGAAATTTTACATAACAACCCCCTGTGGCCTAAGGAAGACCCTATTGATTTGAGGTCAAAAAGTCAAAGTTCAAGGTCGTAAATTTATACATTCTGTCTGTGTGTAACACTATCCTTTCCGGGTGATATTTCAAGAAGATTTTCAGCTTTTGCAATGTAATTTTATACCAAAACTCATTTGGACCTCTCTCACCCCTCTCAAAGTGCCCCGCCTCGTTTGTTTTATGAGTATTTATTGTATTACATGTCGCTATTTTTAGTTCAGGGGCATGAGGAGAGTTATTACGTATAAAACAGGTTCTCGGCGGACTTTATATTCTTATAACATCTATTAGAACTGTTTAATAAAGGTTAAATTAGACACCATGCATTGTGTAAAATTTTGACAATATCGAACGTGAATATAAACATGTATAAATGTGACTTCATCTTTGTATATAATTTCCGCATTTTGAAAGCGGTTTCGTGGTGTAGTGGTATGTCTCCCGGACGATTCATTTTCTTTATTTTTTCCCGAAATACTTTTTTTACTATATGATAGTATTCAGCATGTGAAACAAAAAATTTAAGAGGTCTGGCTTGTACAAACTCATAAAATCATCATTACAGTGTGATAAATATTCAATATAAAAAGAATCTTCTATACACAACACATAATAAAGAATAAGCAAACAAATCTTTATATCCATATTGGCATATTTTATTTGCTTCAGTATACATGTATACATTTAATAATTCTACAAATTCAGTCAGGGGGATCCGACCCCCCCCCCCTTCCCCGAACTGCGCATGGTTTACTTTTTTCCCTAAGCGGGGGACACAAATTCTCTGAATTAGCTTGTCGACATTGTTTTCGATTGACAAAATTTGAACAATCCAGCGTATCATAGCGGCGGGGGATGCCCCCTTTTTAAGTCCTGTTTTTTCATACTGAAAATGTTCATTGAGAAGCTGAAGGATGGGAGCAGGAACAATCTAATTAAAGTCAGACTTCTTAGATCCGCGCCGTATTCACTCTGCGTAGAGTGAATACGGCGCGGATCTAAGAAGTCTGATTTTAATTAGATTGGGATCAGTGTCCTGAAGGAGTGAACATCCCCTGTCTTCTGGTGTCACACTGCCGTGTGCTCCTATTCATGATCTTGAAATAACGAGAATTTTTTTTTCCTTTGACAATTAAATACATGTAGTGAATAATATGACCTAGCAATTAGTATTGTAATGATAAATAAAAACGCAAAATATACCCAGATTCATGGATGAAATGAAATAACCTGTTCGTCCCTCAAAGAACACTACTCTGAAGAGTATAGTATACAAATACAGCACTAAGGATTTCCGTTAGTTTGGATGGAGAACGGCTGTTCGATAAATTGGTAGAGAAACTGTAATTTAGATAAAAGGAAAATAGTTAGGCTTGCACCAGTAACAAGAATCCAGGGGAATTGAGGCAAGATACTAACAATGCATGGGTGCTCTTGATCTGAATGAAGTGAAACATGTTATTTATTGAATTAAATGACGAAAAGTATTAAAAACAAAGTTAACAATACATACAAGAACATTGGAGGTCAGAAAAAGGACTAAAATACAGAGAATTATACATCTTACGAAAAACATTGCACAATCTGACCCCCCTGCATCATAATAACATTGTAACTTGGTATACATAGGGAAAAAAGGGGTAGGTCAACAACACTAGAATAAGAATTCCAAACATGTAAAAACTTTGACAAGGTACAGTATACAAGTATCATTATTTATTATGGCCCCCCCCCTACTCCCGGTACAAGGGGTAGTGTGGGGCTATAATAGATAATAAAACTTTTACGGAAAAAAATCTAAATAGTTACAGATTAAAACTTATTTATGTGTTGATACTGAATACTTAAATAATTATTTCGATAATGCTTATCATCTTATTTCTCTTGCTTTTGAGGAACAAAGCTTCTTCTGTCAGTTTATTTTATACTCTATGGATCCTATATAGATTGTTGCATTATACTCAAGTGACCTTTAAGGCCCCTGGACCTCTTGTTAAAGGATGCCATAAATTTTTTCGGTAATTTGCAATTATCTCCCCTTGGAAAAAGAGCGTTGCACTTCATTTGAACAATTTTGAATCCCCTTTATCCAGGGATTTTCTGTGCCAAGTTGGGTCAGTGGTTCTAGAGAAGATGATAAAGCTCTGAAATATTAACGACGAAAACAACGACTCAGAAAAGCTCACTTGAGCCTTCGGCCCAGCAGAGCTCTACGTTGTGGTTATAACCATAGCGAGAGTTTTGTTTTCAATTAATGCCTATACTTTACTGTACTGCTGAACTATGTCAGAGTTTATAACTTTGTTACCTTTATTTAATGATATTCACATACATTGTACTTTTGTAGTCTTTTGCTTAATACTATTGAGTTGATCTTGTCTCAAGGTCATGATTAGGTGACAGCATGAGCTTTTACAGGATATGACAGACTGAAACGTGTTCGAGTATATGTTGTTACTTGTATGCATTATGATCCAAAAATCACATTCAAAGGCAGTATTTATTTGAAAAATGAACTTAAGCAAGAACTAGCTGTGATCACTCGATAAAATTCTATATTTAATCCCTTATAAGGTAACTTGACTCACTTACGTGACACACTGCTATCCGTTTTCCTCTCTCCGTGCGTAGGCCGTAAACTTTTAACATTAACTTCCTTGCAAGTACTCGATCAATTTCTACGGCGTTCATAGATAAATATATAACGATCTGAGTGTAGAAAAGGGGAGATTACACGTTCTGAAAGAATTTAGTACTTTCTAGTTCCGGGGGGAACTTAATTCTTTCCAGATAACATTCTGCAGAAACTTATAATATTCATTCCTTCCAGTTGACATTCTGAAGAAACTTTATTCTTTCCAGTTAACATTCTGAAGAAGTTTATTCTTTCCCTTTCAAATAAATTTCTTTTTAAAATGGAGAAAGTTTGCACTTACAGCCCATTTAACCTTTCTATCGCCAATTTCGTACTTTACATGGGACTTAAGTTGCAGGCAAGGCTATTGCAGCGTCAGGGGCATTACTCAATTTCAATATCATATTAAATTTGTAATAATATTAAAATAAAACTTGACTATATTGTCTAATTCTCTAAAACCCTCTGCGAAATCTGCAGACGTTATAAAATGATGCAACATAACGCCGAGGACACCCAGATATACATGTACATGAATCATCGTTAAACAAAGTGATATTAAATTGAACCGATTTGTTCCAAACGTACATGTAGATGGTAGCTGCAGAACTGTAGCTCTCCTAAAAAATACATTGACAGTCTGTCTAAATTTTTTTTCGGTGAGCTACAGTTCTGCAGCTACGTAGATGGATGAGTGCCAACCTTCTCAAACTGAACGAAGATAAAACCGAACTTATTGTTTTAGCACCGAAACAAAGACTTAAATATGTAGAATTTTGAGTTAGAATTTAGTGATTGTGTCGTTAGTGGTGCTTCTTTGTTAAAATTTAGTCATATTCTTTGCAAAACCTTCTTCATGGATATTCAATGGATCTCAAGTTTCACGCTCAGCATTTATGAACATTCACAGAATTGGTCGTATCCGTTCGTTTATTAGTGACAAGGCATGTATGTAAAGCTGGTTAATATCTAAGTTAGTATGTACATATAAACTAGATTACGACAATGCATTGCCGTACGGTGCACGTGTTTAATCTCACCACATCGCCAAACTTCAACTTTATTGTCTTGAAAGAGAACAAATCGCAGCTGCAAGACTAATCACACACTCCAAAAGATCCGATCAATTACTCCAACTCTGATCCATCTTCCCTGGCTCCCAGTTGTATATAGAATTCAATATAAATTCATTGTGTATCCTTTCGGATCCTATCTCGGGTCTACATGAGAAATATCCTGCTTGAAACCCACCATGAATTGATCACTACGTTCTGAATCCTTGCATCTTCTCCGGGTATCTTGGACATGCACTAAAACATATGGATATACCATCGTTTGGACAAAGCCGCCTCTGCCTTTTAAACTTAAAGAATGCGCTTCACAACCTTGTTTTAAAAAGAATCTAAACACCTTTTTAGGCTTGCTTTTAATCTTCAATACCCTCTGCTCCATTAGCCACATATTATATGTCCCAAATTTAAAATTTCCTTTACCAATTTCAGAAAGGAAGCTTAAATATTCAAAATTCTTGTGTGGTGTATTTGTATGGGAACATCATTAAGTAATAACATTAAGTTATTCAAGTCACTCACATGAACTAAAACTCATACCATACCAGTGTCTAAATGAAAACCAATACAACATCTTCAATATATTTTTTAGATGATAAATGTAAAGTATGTGAGGTAGTAATGAGTATATCAAAAATCTCCATATAACCCCTTCCCCTCCTTCACATACACAAATAAAAGTATCAATGCAACTTAAAAAACAACAAGCTACTACATTTTTTAAGAATAATCTTTTTCATTAACTTTAATTCACAGTTTCTAAAGGCCTTCTTTAAAAAAAGTGTTGGGAGTTATTCAAATCACAATATATTATGACGTAGTCAGCATGAAATGAAAAATCTCAGAACAAATCATTCATTTCTTCTCTCAGATTTCTCTCCCACAGCTGAGATTTACTCTCCTGCTTCTTTTTCAGCTGTTTGTTAATTGTAGAAGTTTTAAGTTTTCTTTCTTTGAGTTTTTCAACTGCATTCTTGTCATTAGGTCCAAAATGTGTAACTTTAGCCTTCTTTTTAGAAGTCCTCTCCGATTCTCCACCTAAACATTGTCTGTCTCGTTTTAGTATTGTTTTCACGGGATATCTCTGTCCTTGTCCTTTTGATCCCAATCCTTTCTCCCCATCCCATCCACTCTTTAACATTAATTGAAATCCTTTGTTGCCTGGAGGAATAAGAAAACTGTCTGGTTTTGGCTTCAGCTGTCTGTTAAATAGATGCACAGTAGAAGTTCCATGGCTTTCCCCTTCAATTTGGTGAATAGTTTTATTACACACATCACAGAAAAATGCAACCACTTCTGCTTCGTGTTTATCTGTCTCCTTTGCTCTAACAATACTTTTGTCAAACCCTGATATAAAATTGGCCAGACTTTCATGGCCAGCTCTCTTAGCAATGACCACTGCATCCCTTCTCTTTCTGTCCAACACATATTTGTTTATACCCTTCTTGAGAAGATATGTTACTACTTGTCTATTTCCACTATGACTTGCACACATTAAAGCTGTCCATCCATAAGAATCAACACAATCAATCTCTACTCCCAGTTTCACACATTTCTTTACAATTTTTATATCACCATTTTGAGCTGCTTTCAAGAAATCACTTTCTTTTACATTTAATACAGATGCTAAGGAGGTTTTAGTAACCTGGTTTGCCAGTCTCCCATTGCAATGTTTTGCATGACTCTGGGCATGCGGTATATCTTGATGTGATCGATTCTCACTGCTGGAAACATTAATCAAAGTTTCATAAAACTGCCTTGCCTCTGAGCCAGTGATGTCAGGGACAATTTTAGATGACTGTTCTGTTGAGTTGCTCTCCTTTTCTGTACTCTCTGGGACAAAGAGAACCAATTTTGACATGTCCAACCTGTAAAAATAAATCATGATACATGTAATGATGTATATACTAAGTTTCTGGTCTTTGTTATCCACTTAATACATATATCTTTAATGAAGTATGTTGGAATAGAATATAGACAATAACTGTTAGATACACATCATGACAATTTTGACATGTCCAACCTGTAAAAATAAATCATGATACATGTAATGATGTATATACTAAGTTTCTGGTCTTTGTTATCCACTTAATACATATATCTTTAATGAAGTATGTTGGAATAGAATATAGACAATAACTGTTAGATACACATCATGACATGGGCTCTTCACGATTAGGACTAATTTGTCTTCTGTCTTTTTGAAAATATTTGACCACCGCTAAACATCATGTAAGTAACGTTTACGTGAGGGATGGTCAAATAGAAAGAAGAGAAATTAATCGTGAGAAGCCTCTGTGGTTGTGTCAGTGACCTAAAGATAACAAAGGGAATACGTTGGTTTCAATATAATATGCCAGCAAACAAACCTTTTTGTTAAAAGTTTTCTGACGTCAATAAGACGCTTTTATAAAACGCTAAAATAACCCTGATGAATGAAACTAAAATATATTTCAAAAGGAAGGACACAATATATCCGGAAAAATATCAACAGTTGACATGAATAAAAAAAACTAATTTTTCTTTTTCATGTTAATTGTTTATATTTTGATAGTATTCACACATTTAAAATTGTTGATGATCAATTAAGTGTTTTATGACAATTTAATTTTTAATTCTTTAGAACCAAGGTGTTTTATTAAATTCTCTAATAATGCAAATATTTAGGATATTTAATATAAATTTTTTTTACGTTAGGAAATGTCAAGATACGATATTTGCTATGATTAACAAAAAAAAGGAACAGAATCTTTTTTTTTTAATTAAAATCGATTTCAACAATCGGATAGGCCAGCAACAAAAATTATGGACGATGGTTAAATTATTTTATTTATCAGCAGTGAAAATTCAGCAACATCATCATCTTAATATTGAAATTTAAGAAAATACCTATTCCACCGTTTACTGCAAATAATCAATCAAAAGATTAAATATCTGAAGTGTGTTTACTCTTTAATTATTATTCTGACCATTTTCGGTATTTAGGATGACTTTTGTATTGTTGCCATTGGAATTCATAAACATCATGGCGTCTGCCATGGACGTTCGCGCCGATTCGGTATTGGAGGGGCACAGACCTTCATTGTTAGATGTAATTGAAGACAAAAACAGGGCTCTCAATAAGGTAAACATAAAAGGAATCAATTTCTGGAATGAAATGTAAACATTGTGTAACGTTGACGGTTCGAAGTAGTAAACCATCTCAAAGTAAACAGTGCTTTGTAGCCTAACGTTAGATGGTGCGTCTTAATTAATATGACAGAATGTTTTCAATATTTAATACTGACTAAAGAACATAATAAAATGAGCATGAGGCAAAGAAATGAATGAGCCATTCCTTCTCCAATTTTATTAAATGTATCCAGCGTTTAATTGAATATAAATAATAAAGTTCATTTAATCCTAGTTACTTATGAACCAATATATACCCTTATAACATCTGCATACATGGGCTTGATTCAATATGCAAGAGCATGCTCTGTGTGTGAACAGTTTCTAATATAACTATCTTAAAAATTAAAGAAAATTCGGATTAGCCAAAATCCATTTTTGTTTAACTATTTGTGTCAATTTGGTAATATCATCTTATAGACCCTATATCGTACTATCCTTTTATGCAAAAAGAAAAACATTTAATCTTTTGAAATAAGAGATCTTATCTCATGATTGGATGCAGTTATATTTATTTTTAATGACTAGGGAAAAGGTTATGACCTTGACCTGACTTTGACTCTAATATAAAACGGTCAAAACTAATCAAACATCACTTAGCAGTATTGTCTTCATGATTCTGTGAAAATTTCATTGATTTTTAAATATAGGAAAATACAGTTTTGTGTGAGAAGAATCCTACCTTATCACTCTATAAGTATGTCATTAATTAATAGTTAATAGTTTTAAAATTTATATACTTATTATTTTTACAAGTTTTGTTTAAATCTTAACATAAATAAAGTAAAAACTTAAATTAAACTTTTTTTTGAAAATCAAATGTTTCATTAATTAAAACTCAGATTTATTTTACATAGACATGATTTATAATATATTGTAAAACATATTTTTACCTGTGTTTAACATCCTGAATTTTGTTAGTCCATCAAGTATATGAAATTAATTAGCTCTCTTCTTGTCTGCTTGTACTTTCTCCGAGACTTTCACAGGTGTGCAAGTTTTATAGATCTGTCAAGTTTACAGCTAAAATCATTTACACATATTTAAGTCTCAAGATTACATTGTAAAGCACTGATTAGATAATATAGTGAGTTGTTGATATGTATTCAATACTCAGGAACACTAGGGGAATTTCAATCATTGTAAGAGGAATATTTGAGCAATAGACATAGTTGATCTAGTTAAACATACTTGAAAGACGCACAAAACGTGTACATATTTGCATAGTTTTCTTAAGTAAATAATCCAGCATTAAAGCAATGCATCTGATAAAATATGGGCTGGAACTCCAATTTATTGATTATAAGTGTCCAAGAACACCGTATTCTTGTTGCTGGGGTACACCAATATAGTTACAGATATTAAATAACAGTAATTCACCTGGGAACTGAAGTTTATTAGAAACTCATTTTCAAAAATGGCAGAAAGTACGGATTTAACAAAGAAAGATGGCTCAGAGGTTGAAGTTGGTGAGGAAGAATCGGATGGTCAAAAATCTCCTTCAGGTCGACGGAAAAAAGTGAAAAAAGTCTCACAAGTGAAATCTAAAAAACAGGGAGAGAAGAGATTTGATTGGCCGAAAAAGAGTTTCTTTGAAATTGTGTGTCTAGAGGGGAATCAAATGGTTAGAATGAAAAGCGGAACCAACCTTTGTCGCACTTTTCAGGTTTTAAAAAATTGGATCTGAATTCCAATATTGACATTGTATTTTTTTTTTCAGAAAAACGGGGGGGGGGGGGGGTCAGTTTCTCAAAGTTAACCTGGTGTACTATGATACATAAGGTGAATAAGCCTTTTTTTGCTAATGAGTTTATGTTGTAATAATATTTGTTTTATGCAGTGTTCAGCAGATGCAATTATGGCCATGGTGAGAGATTTGAAACAAAGCAAGAGCTCTGAGAAAGGATTCTTGGAGAATGCCAAGATTTTAGTGATATCTCATGACATACACAATAGATTGTATCAACAGTGGAGTTTTAGACAGTTGGACATTGTAGCCGCTCGCCTTGAGAGTCAGGACTCTAATGAGTCTACTGACAAAGTCGTGATTGACCTAGTTACTCAACTTCTAAAACTTGGCAATGCTCTTGCAAAGACACCCAAGGTAATGCTTGTGTTAATCTATGTGAACTGAGATTTCTGTGGGGCTATTTTTCTTGCAAAATATAATGAAATGTTAAGTATCAAATATGTACAGTGGACCGGCCTTCAGATATCTGGATGCCAGATATCCGGATGCTTCAGTATCCAGACTTTTTTTCATTGGAACGGAATTTTTAAACGTAATTTTGTCTTGTTTAACTGGTAATTCAGGTATCCGGATGCTTCACATATCCGGACAAATTGACTGGGAACCAAAGCGTCTGGATAAACAAGGCTCCACTGTATTTTCAAACCCAACTTCAAGAACAGTTTTAAAAACCTTTATAGACATGTTATAGACATGTTAGTTGCAATGCTGCAATTAATTTTCCTGCATTTGATTTTTCAGTTGAACCTGAAAAATGTAATGGATTCTTTACATGAAAAACTTCCAGACCTTTTACCACAACAAGGTATGCTTAATAGTGAAGATATAAAGTACAGAAAAGCCAATTTGTATATACATGTACAGACATATTATTGGTTCCCATAAGTGATTGTTCCTATAGCCAGTTATAAAATGAGGCCATTCCAAGATTTCTCTGTGTTTAGTGTCTGCGGACAAATTGGTTTTGAGGTAATGAAATTAAAACAAAAGCACAGATTAAAATCGACAAAACTCAAGTCTTTAAAGTTACTCTTTTCATATCAGCATCTCTCTTTTTCAAGAGGTGTACTAATTTTTTTTCAATAAACTAGTACCGGTAGTTAACTAAATTAACTTGCAAAGAGAATTCTCAAATGATGAGAAATTCTAGGATTTTGCTTAAAATGTTTTTTTTCTTCCCTTTTTTGTTTTTTTTTCTAGATAGACAGATAAGTTTTTGAATTTAAGGTGGACACTAAACACAGAAAAAACTTGGAATGGCCTGAGTTTTAAGGCTGTTTTTCAGCTAAACAAAAAACAAAAAACATTGGCACCATGGTAAATACATGTAACATTTTACACTTGTGTAAACATTTTACACTTATGTAAGAGGAGGTGACTACTAGCTCACAAGTCTTTTATCATTATAAAGGTGTTCTACATTACCTGATGGAAGATGAGGACCCCTGTATGATTTCTCTGGAGGAGTATATTGAGCTAGAAGAACACCCATATGACGTTGTTCTCGAAAGTGGTAAGTTTCTTACGTGACTTAATAATTTAGTAAAAGATGTTTTATCAATAGTTCAGTTTGTTAGCTTTTAATTACAATAATTGTAAGTAAATTAAAGTTGTTTAGTCTTTTCCTGCTTAAAATTGTTGTATTGACCATTGTAGTAATGTTGAACATGACTTAAAAATCCCTGCATATGTTTTATAGAAAAATTACTATATGTTATGAGAATTCATTTATTTTGAACTAATTTTGTTTTTAAAAAATGAGGCCAATTTTTTTTACCCCATTTTTCATACCTGGCTAATATTAGTTTAACTATCAATGTTCATACTAACTTAGTTTCTTGTTAAAAAAAAATCAACTATTATAGACATACTGGCAATGATTGAAAAGTTTTTTAAAAAGTAATTTATTAAAAAAAAAAGACATATGTGTATACATGTAAAAGTGACTATGCTTTCTAAAATATGCTTGTGTGATATAATACATTGGCTTATAATATTATTGTCTTTTTTTCATTGCAGAAGGTAACGTCTTTGCATTACTCTACTAAATATGTAAATCTTTATCTTGCCAAGTTATCTTAATTTTGTTTTATTTATTAAATTTGATAACCATACAAAAAAACCCAGATCAGAAAGATGACTTGGTTCACTATAATTACCAGTTGTCTGTTGGTACCAAGATCATTGAATGTCTCTCAAAAAGAGCTCTTGTTGAACAGAAAACAAAAAGTCTTAAAATTGCTTTTTGCTTTTCAATGCATTTGCTTACATTTGATGGGACGTAGATGGTCTGATACAAAAAGGCATTCAGAGCTCTTGTACATGTTGCATGTTACAGTCATGAGGGTGCAATTCTTGCAGATTAACAAACTCTTTATGATGAAATGCACTTCTTCAGTTAGTGGCATACATGCTGAATTTCAACATTCTATAGTTTTTTCTACAAAAAAAAAACAAAAAAAAAAACACTTGTTTTAGTTGCATAATGAACTGTAATGGTTTTGGCAGTGGATATTAGCCTGGGAAGCTCAGTATAGGTAGAGACCCTGACCAGTGATGCAGGGATCCCAGGTTTGATTCCAAGTCCAGCCATATACATTTTCTTCTTTCCTGTTATATAATAGTTTCCTCTTGATTTCAGTCACTTTGATTCCTTTACCAATTAAAAATCCTATATCCTCAATACATAAACACGTGGTAGGTTGCAGTCTATATTGAAAATCAGCATGTATGTTTACTGAACTTAAGTTCTACTGTTGGAAGGTGATTGGTCACTTTGAATGCTAATGGTCAAGAGAATCCCACTCCTTATGTATAATTGTTTACCATTATTTTAGCACCCCCACACTTGGACATAACTTAGTATAGATACTGGTATGTCACTATGATTATAGTCAATGCATGTCACCATTGAGAATTGTATTCATAGCATGGTTATGGATTTCCTTTCTTTCACAAAGTGTTGACCTTTTTTTTCAAATTCAAAATTAAATTATGCAATGAAATATCAATTGATCCAAATATGCAACAAAATTTTCAGCTAATTTTTCCAATAACGTTTAATATATACATATATATACTAAAGTCAGATTTGTTCATTATACATGTATGTATTTATAAGCCATCATTGTTTTTCAACAGTCTAGATATACATGTACATAAAAGCTTGTGCACTTTTATCATTTATCTTGAGTTTTTTTTTTCTCTCACATGAAATTACACACATTGACTTTGATTTTCCTATACCTTTTTCAGAGCTGGTGTGGCCTCTACCCACAAGACTGTTCCCTTACAACTAGACTTTCATGAAGTTATTTGACATTTCTCCAGCGATTGCAATATACGTGATGATAATTGACAACAAACGGGACTGGGCTATCAAATCTCATTGTTACTGTTTATAAATACATAAGTTATACGTCTTTATTTAAGACAATAAATATTCACTAAAAATTAATACAACTTGTACTTGAACTTTTTTGTTGGTCTTCTATATTTTTGTTTAGTTTTAAGATATGCCTTCCAAAAAAAAAATTATTCTAAGCCATCTTTAAAAAATTGTTCATCATCTTCCATTGTCCGACTAGAAATCATTCCATTGTTTTCTCTTCCCATTTTTAACTATCAGTATCTTTATTCTCATTTGCAAGTACTTTTCCTCTAGCTTACTCATTTTACTTTTATTTCGAGTCAGGTGATGGCAAACTATTTTTTTTTCAAGAGATGGCCTTATTCAAAAATATTTTCTCCAGTTAACACTACTGACATAGAACATTATCACATACATTCAGCTGTGACCTTACATTACTATATATGCCATCTACTATTTTCACTTTTAGCTCAAAAAAGTAATTCATTAAAATTAGCACTTTATAGTTTTGATGCATTCAATCGAATATGTTATATTGAATACCTGGAACACGAAAATTATCCTAATCATTAATGAACTAGTGATGATATAACTACTACTTTTTGTCATTAGTGAAATAATCGGAATCAATAATCCACAAAAGTAACTGTACTAAACCATGACATGAAAATATTAATTACATTTAATCTATTACTTAAAGGCTATAACAACCAATAGGTGTCTCAAGGGTTCTACTTAATGAAAGACTATATGGGTCACAAAGTCTGATCTAAGTCCTCCCTTGAGCTTGTCACAACAAACTTGCCTGGTCAGACTGACTAATGACCTTGACGAACTTCAAGGTCAGACGAACATGTTGGTCAGATCCAAAGAATATGCTGGTAGTCTACCAGACAGTTTACAATATCCTACAAGGATTACATTCAAGTAAGGAGCATCGAATTCATACAATATCTGATCTTCCAAACCATATTAAAATGTAAACCCAAGTACAGATCGATAACAGCAATTTTTAGCTCACCTGAGCCGAAGGCTCAAGTGAGCTTTTCTGATCAAAATTTGTCCGTTGTCTGTCGTCATCGTTGTCGTTGGCGTTGTCGTTGTCGTTGGCGTTGTCGTAAACTTTTCACATTTTCATCTTCTTCTCAAGAACTACTGGGCCAATTTCAACCAAACTTGGCACAAAGTATCCTTGGGTGAAGGGGAATCAAGTTTGTTCAAATGAAGGGCCACGCCCCCTTCCAAGGGGAGATAATCATGAATTTGTGAAAAATTTATGGCATTTTTAAAAAATCTTCTTCTCCAGAACCGCTGCGCCAGGAAAGATGAAACTCATGTGGAAGCATCCTCAGGTAGTGTAGATTCAAGTTTGTTCAAATCATGACCCCCGGGGCAAGGGTGGGGCCAAAATGGCCGACCCTAGTTTTACATAGGAATTCATAGGAAAAATCTTTAAAAATCTTCTTCTCAAGAACCATTGGGCCAGGAAAGATAAAACTCATGTGGAATTATCCTCAGGTAGTGTAGATTCAAGTTTGTTCAAATCATG
>PRKT01000110.1:954894-965559 GCA_003671525.1 Saccostrea glomerata | reverse complement strand
AGAGCTTAATTAGACAAGTTGCAACTCAACTACTGAATATGTATGTACATGCATATAAAAACTCTAATAAATACTACTGTATATACATGTATTTTTATTGCCAACAATAATTTTTAAACAAGTTTGAGTTTTAATTCACTATTAAAAAAGAAGAACAACTTGTACAAATCTGGTTTAAAGTCTTTATTCTAGAGATTTTCTAAATCTCTTGACGGTACATTCTTAACATGTACATTTTTATTCAAGTTTCTTATGATTGATCATTCTATTCTAAATTTCAACCCCCCCCCTTTCTTATAAAAAAGGATAATTCTTCCATATTACAGAGTATCTCTTGGGCTTTTGTATATATCATTGCATGATGACATTTAATCCGTTCACAATAAACATTTTGTAGCACAGTAATGATAATGAAAAAATTCAATTAAATTCTCATGGAATCTTATACGACATATGAATTGAGTCTGGAAATGTTATACATGTAGTACATGTAGTATATCATTGGTAAAAATCAATAAAAAGAGACAACATATCATGATTATATGGTCCATCCCAAAACATGAACATGTATTCACCTTTCACCTCCTCTCCCTTTAAAACCACCCCCTCTGGACCGAGACCCTCTTGAAAAAGAACCTCCTCTAGAACCAGAAAATGAACCTCTTGAAAATGATCCCCTCCCCTGAGAACCCCCTCTGTTACTGGACCCTGCCCCCCTTGATCCTCCCCTCGACCCTGATGCCCCCCTCCCACGGCCATCAGAGGACCCTCCTTGTTGTTTGTTTTTAGGGGTGGGAGACTTTGGTCGAAGTCTTTCAATTTCCTCTGAACACCCAGTCAGGAAGTCATTGGGGTTCTTGTTGAAATAGCCTGAGTACACTAATGCATCGAAGTTTGTACTGGTCAGTTCTGGACCTAGAGTCAACCACCCAGCCCTGATCGTGTCGTCTCTCCCAAACACATGCAAACGACGGCGGCCGAGACAGAAGTGCTCCATGATGTGAAATATCTCGACGGGTTTGCTTTTGCTGCCATATTCAAAGTCCTCCTCGATGATCAGATCAATGTCCACATTAGCATGGATGAAATCTCCATCTGTGCTTCTTTTAACTGTGCCTTTTATTCCCATTAAACAATGCTCCTAAATAAATATTTTATTAAATAAGTGCATTTAAAAGTATTAAGGTTTTAGCTTATACAATGTAATATCAGAATTTTTCTTTATTAGTTAATACCAAACCAGCAGCTTAGGTATAATGATCTTTTGAGTTGGAACTTGATTTATAGAGACTTGGATACCTATATAGAGTTAAGTGTAGTTTAATTTATACCTTAGTTCTCTGAAGAACAGCAGAGGGATCTAAAGGCCTCTTCTCACGTGGATTTTTGTGGTTTGTTTTTATCCAGCAGATGTCTTCACATCTTCTAAACCCCCATCTCTTCAAGCACTAGAAATAGGGAGAAGTTTAATAAGCTTTATGTCTTAACTAAGTGCACCGTACACCCATGATATCAGTACAAGTATGTTACTATATTTAGCATAAAAAATACTTCAAATATTATTTTTATTATAACTAAATCCTCTCTTTAGAGCAGCATGCTGGCCCTTGACTGATGACAACTTTTAATACCTTCCGACAGTTTGTTATTTCTATTTATTAATGTCAGTGTGATAAGGAAGACAACTCTTGATACCTGTCTGCCCCTCTCCAGTCCGTCTGCATTTCCACACCACAGCCACAAGAAGGACCTCTGGGCAGCTACAGCGGGGATATTCAGCCTCTCAATCTAATACACAGAAAACAGACAATAATGATGATTTAGTCCTGTTAAGAAGGAGTCTCAGAACCTTGTTTTCATGGGAAAAGCAAAACCAAGAGGACTTCTGAAAGCATTTTAAGGGAGACAACTCTAATTAGGAAGCAAAAAAGTCTCCAAAATTAAAATTGGGGTAAAATTTATGCAGCAGCTATTAATTTTTATATGATAGAGATGAGCTTTTTCTTAGTTCATAAGATAAGAATTTAATTCACCAGAGTACTTACTTGTAAAAAAAAAAGATACTTGCCTCATCCCAGTTCCAGTATTTGTCGTATACAGCCCCTGTTGACCTCTGGTATTCTTCTAAGGGAGGCTCCACAAACATGACATCAAATTTACATCCAAGTTCACCAAGGTCAAACTCTTGAAGGTCACACTTCAAGTACCTAGAAAAAGACAAAAAGTTGTAGGACACAAAATGACTGTATATTTCTGAACTGTGATAAACATGAAATGAAATAGTGCTACCTACCAAGCAGTAATTCTACTAATTATTCTATCCATATTAAATAATAATTGTTAATTTTAAATTTTGAAACTAACATTGGAGGTGTGTTTGTTTTGGATATAAGCTCATCCTTTAAACGAATCAGTTCTCGCAACTTGGGATACTCCTCAAATCGATTGGCAAGACCTATGAAAAGAAAAATGACAGTCAAGCTACTTCAAAGCAATGCAACTATTCAAAGCCTCTGTTGGTAACAGTTACATGCATAATGCAATTTTAAAAAGTAAGAAGATACGCTTAACCACAAGACGTTTCTCATAATTATTTTTTAAAATTCAACAATGTTATGTCTTAAGTATCAGTCTAAAATCAAACCTTTAATAGCTCCTTTTTATTTTGATTGTTGAGCTAGTGAAGGTTTTGATTTTAATCAGACTTAAAGTTTAAATAGCTAGTGCATCAAGATATTGCCATGTGTTGTACATGTATTTTATTTGCGAAAACATATTTTAGATTATACCAGTATCTCTGATGAAGTTCTGTGGCCTCTCCCCCGTATCCACAAAGTTTTGGCAATAATCATTGTGAGGATTAGCACTCTGTGTTCCCTGAAACAAAGATTTCTCATAAACTCATTTCCACTCAACACAATAACGACAAGAAACAATTTAATGATCTGATATGTAGATTAGTTTTTGGTATATACATGTAATAACATCTTAGAGATAGTTATAAAATGTCAATGAAAATGTACTCTGTTGTTCCTTAGCAGTATTGATTTTTATTCACACTGCTTGAATATGTTACTTACTTTTAAGAATGTACTTGAATCCTTGTAAAACTCATCTTCTTGGTCATTATCATTCTAAAAATAGAAGTGTAGAAATATCTTTAATAACATGCTTAGCTTGTACATGTATTACAAAAGTATCCCACATATACTAGATTAGTATGGCAAGAGGAACTATACATCTCCTCACAAATTCAAGCCATTAATTAGCATATCATTATCATTATATAGATAAGAAAAGCACAATATGCATAGAAATTATTAAATTTTTGTGGTTATTATAACTCACCTCTGAAGAAGCATTTGATTTCTTTTCATTGGACTCTTTCGTCTCTTCTTTATTATCATCTGATTTCAACTTTTTAGAGGGATCAGCATCACTAGTACTAGAAAAACGAAAAAAATACAACAGGATATGTTAACATACATGTACTTACTGAATATTGCAAATGAATTTTCTGACTTTAAAAGGGGCCACACTTTTTTGTATGAACCACTCAATTCAATAGCAAGTACTGCAGTGAGGCAATCAACTGTAGGGAAAATATGCTGTTCTAGAGTTATCAAAAGGTGTTGAGAGTATAAGTGCATACAATAATTTTCAAATAATGGTTTAACATTCATTTAACTTGTTTCTTTAGCTTTGCTAAGAACCTTGATAAAAAAAAAAGTATTTATATACCCGGATGTGTCATAAATATGAAATATTGAATACAACTGATGTAAAATTCATTACACACACACATTGCTAAATATATTACTTTACACAAATAGCCAGTAAATGAGTTTTGTATGTAATTAAAAAAGCAGACTTCATAATTTAGCGGCTTTGGAGCAGTCAACAATGCAGTAATTCATGAATACATTAATAAATTACATGTACTAATAATTATAATACATGGCAAGGATATGTGTGATTTCACCAACTACTTCGTAATATTTGCATATGTAAATTTCTATACTTGTACAGTAGCTTAACAACTTAAACATACAGTCAAAAGTGCAGCCATCTGTAATATGAAATTTCCCAAGAAAGTAGATAAAACTTTTGCTGCATAGATTGCAGAATGACAAAAAGTTTGGCCTCCTGGGAATTGAGGTACTAATAAAGCCAAGGAAACTGTCTTATCAATAAGAATATACATGATATATCACAATGGGTCTGACTTTTGCAGAAATAAAGAACATTCCCAAGTGGGCAATTGCCTTTTGGTCCTTTTTTGAGTGCCCACGTGTAGATTTTTATTTTTAGTTGCAAATGAAAAAGAAACAAACAAATCTGCAATTCTGAGCTTCATCTCCTTGTATTATGTACTAGTTATCATAATAAAATATTACCCTGAGCTTTTTCTTTTGAGGGAAGGTTCTTCCTTTATGTGGAGGACTTCTTTCAAACCATCTGGTCCTTCAACACCAAACTTTAAATAAAAGAATATAGAGAAAAAAATATGAAATTAATCCAGAATTGATAGTTATAAGATATAGAACAAAATCTAAGTTAAAAATATGTAGCACTAGTTAATTTGTAGAGATTTGAAATCAATGCTTTGTTGCACTTCATTAATCATCATATTAATCATTGGGAAAAAATGGAGCTTGCATAGACTTTCTACACCTCTCTCTCTCTCTCTCTCTCTCTCTCTCTCTCTCTCTCAAAAGAATTACTAACTTGGATAACATTACAGATTACAGTGTATAACAGGATACAGTGTATGCAATACAATAGTATATTTCAAAAAGCAAAAAAAAAGTAAGAATTATGAAATTCCAGATTCAAAACTTTAAGCCATGGAAAGCATAAGAGATTTTATTTGATTTTATGCACCATACAAACTGTTAAGTCTATTAATTGTATTTGTGTTTACCAGATATAATAAGTATTTTAAAAAAAAATAATTTCACATTTGAAAAGTAAGAATATTTTGAATAATTTTTAATATGTCAAAGATTGAAAAAAAATACATTCAAAAAACAATGATTACTAATTTCATATAATAATTTATTTATGTATGTTCAAAAGAAAGAAGCCCCCCCCCCCAGAAATGAGCTTTTAGTGGCTAAACATGTGCGGACATATATCTATATCATGTGTAATGCATGACTTGTCCCAATTCTCTCTCTCTCTCTCTCTCTCTCGTTTCTTCGCATAAAATGTAACAATTTGAACATTATGCGCACAAAACTTCTGTATATATGTCATAAGAAATAAAACAAGATGAAAAAAGATAAATAACTTACAATACTTGAAGACCAAGTCACTAAATCACTTGCGTCATCTGGACACGACCCCAGAGCCCGACCCCCAATGCATAGAAGGGCAGCAAGAAAAATCGTCCTCATGCTGAAGAATTCTTATCAATTGATTATGAATTTGAAGTCGTTTGTATTTATATCCCAAAGTCATTACGCTACCCTGATTTCGATGACGCGGTGTTTTCAGAGATTTGTATATATACGTGATATTAGTCAATAGGTCCGGGTTTATTTATTGCAACAGGGATCGGGGTCAATATGAGCCACTTTGTGGTTAATGACCAAGAGCGATACTTCTTTTTTTTTACCTTTAAACAGGTAGACTGTTTTTGTTATTATATATTCATGATGCCGTTCACGGTTGAGATAAAACCTTGGAAGAACAGTGTTAAAAAGTTTTTCTTTTATTCATTTTTCTTTTAAATGACGTCAAACAATTTATGAACTGCGCTTTTAATATTTGTTTTAAATTATTTCTATATTTTTTTTATCCAACTTCTGGCTTGTGGCAACTTTTTACGTTTTTATTGGATGGAAAACCTCCAAAAAATCACAAGGAGAGCAATGAAAATGTTTAACCTTGAGAATCCCTTATCGTGTACATAAATGTGTAGGGGTAGGGGGGGTGGGTGAAAAGATTTTCCTCCACATAACCTTTTGGGAACTTTTTTCAAATAATTATACTTCAGGAATTCGTTTAAACAGGTAATCTTTTCTTATAATATGTTTATGACGCCGTTCACGGTTGAGATAAAGCCTTGGAAGAACAAAGTGTTAAAAAAAACTTCCTTTCATTTTTTAAAATAAACTGGATGGAGAGGGTCCTAAAAAAATGACAAGCAAAAATGATAATAAATTGTCCAAATTCGAAAATTCTATTGTGTGTGTCCTTAAAAAAAGACGACAAACAACAACAAAATAATAATGATTTTTAAGGGTGTGTGTACGTGAGGGTTTGTGTGTATGTGTATGGGAGGAGCAATGATTATAAAAGGGGGGGGGATAAGCATCGTCCTCAAATTAACCTGGTATGTTAACCCCTGTCAATCAGCTGAAATTAAACCTGGGATTGGATACTTGGTTTTCATTGCATTTGACTCTTAGTTGTCTGCATTGTGTATCATAGATTTGATTAAATGGTTCAAAGGCCTGTGATCTTGAGTAGTTAGTACCTCTTCCGGAGACCGTACTGACTATCAAAAATGATCCCTCTAAACCAACTTCTGGGTTCTTTTATTTTAATCAAAACTGAACTCATTTTAGAGAGTTAGGAATTGTTATTATTACAGCTGGTTAAAAAAATTCTATTGAAGCTGTGTCCATGTCACTTTAAAATGTTAAAATACAGCATATACCTTCAAGTATTGGAACTCTTCAACTTTATTGAAAAAGACCAAAAAAATCAGTTTTGCATGTAATGTAAACAAAAAATATCAATATATGCCATGAATATTTATAGTTACCTTGAATGTACGAATCTTTTGATATACATGTTTCGTTATATGTTGTAATCTCGAAGGTATATATGGAAATCATTATTTAAAACGAATCTTTTAAAGTACAACTTAACTCATATCTCCAATTTTCGCAACTTCCGGTTTTTGTTATCGTTTGTTTTTAAAAAGCAGAACTCAATGAATTGGAAAATGTAGTTTCAGAGGTAAAGAATTGATATATGTGTCCGACAATTTTTTTTATTAAAGTTGAGAAATGTCTCAATACTGCAAAATAACAGACTTACCCAATTTTTTTTAGTTGAATAACAAGGTGAAATATCTGACATGAGTAGGTTGCATAAACAGCACGCAATATCCATGTACTAACACAATTTCCTTTTATTTTTGTTATGTGCATGTTACGAAATGTTATTTTTATTATGATATTTTTTTTTTTAAAAACGTAACTGATGGAGATTGACTATTTAAGGAAAAACTTCAACCTTTTTATTTTAAGTAAGTACACAGGTACTTGGGTTTTGGTTTATAAATATGTATTTATCTTATTGATATGTACTTTTTTTTACATAAAGATGAGGTACATACATATTTATAAACCAAGATCCAAGTACCTGTGAGTAAGTACACAGTAACCACAGGCACTGAAAGGAGTACTACTCAACAGAGTACTTTGGAGTACGCTAGAAAAATTGTTGTAATTTAATACAATTCGATTGTTTATTTATATATGTACAATTTGATTAAACATTATTATGAAATAATATTGCAATATTTGTCTTAAATATTTGTTTTTTGGCGATATTTTGACAAGAAAACAACATTTTCTATGCATTAAAGATTATTAACATCCCGATCTCGATTACTATTTTGTTTCAGATTAACTAATTTCTGATTTTCACATTTAATATCATTATGTTCAACTAAAGTAGAAAAACATACAAAAAGCTGTTTAATTGCATTAAATTATAAAATTTTACTAATGTACTCTAAAGTACTCTATCGTACTAGCATACTCTGTTTTGTAGGACCGCAAATATTGAGTATGTGGGTGTATGCACATACTCAATTTTAACATTAACTTCAAGTGCTTGGGCCAGCACCCAAGTTCATTATGAGCGCCCCAAATTTAAATTCACTAGGACCCTAAATATAAATTACAAGCTGCCCAAATTGGCGTCCCGAAATACATGTTTGATGTATTTGTCCAACAGGGTAGCATAAGCGCTTATCATGAGATATTTTTATGTACATACTGTAAACGCACAAATATTCGTGGGGGATTAAATTTCGTTTATTTCGTTGCTAACAATTATCAACGAAATTAAATCCCACACGAAATATTATATACCTATTATTGAATAGTCTTACTCTCAAAACAACGAAATTAAATGCACACGAAACTATATTTTTATGACAAATCAACGAAGTTTTATCCCCATGAAAATTTGTGCTTCTACAGTATTTTATTTTTCTAACATTTAATTGAATTTATGTTGATATTGACTTTCCCCCCTCTGAGAAAATTTTTCAAATACACATGTATATCCATTTTTATTTTACCAAATTTAATTATTTGTGTACAGTGTAATTAAAAATTCAAGTCTACACACAGTAATGCTCATGTTAAGTATCCCACTTTTCTCTATCTTTAGATATACATGCAGAAGATGTTGATCTAAGAATATCATGGAATTTTATTGTGATTTGACTTACTTAGATTTATCATACTCAAATAATTGGAAATTGAATTTGGGATGCATATTTACAGAGTACATTTATATTTTTGAGCAAAGTATGCCTATGAACAATGACTAACTTTTCAGATATATTTTCAGGTTGTTTGAAGTCTATAGGATGGCCGGTGATGGTGTAGGAGTGAGACTTCATTTCTTAATCCCATCATCACCTGAAGCTCTATAATGAAATTATTCACCTCAGTCCATCTCATTTGCTTTCCACTGCTTTATTTTTGTTTAAAGTAGGTAACTTTATAGTAAAAATACAAAATGTAAACACTATTGAAATATTTTTATGTAAATTTATTGTGTATTCTTTAGAAGTTATAATCTATCTAAAATTGATTAGTTCTTTATGATTTTCTTTTGATAGTTCCTCACTACTTTATGTCAGGCAATCTGCCACCAATAGGAGTTTTCTGGGACATTGAAAACTGCTCTGTACCCAGATGGAAATCTGCTTTATCTGTTGTCCAGGTCATCCGAGAATCTCTGTTTACTGACCACAGGGAGGTGGAGTTTATGTGTGTCTGCGACACCAGCAAGGAAAGTAAAGATGTCATCCAAGAACTCAATTTTGCTCAGGTACACTAGAATTAAATATTGTTTACATGGTTATTGTCCCTAAGTGTTATCTTCACTCTTTCACACTTGGAAAAAAATTTTACTTTGTTTTAAATTTGCCCAGGCACAGTTTTGTCTAAGAAATATTTTACTGTGTTCTTTGAGTTTATCATGTTTTAAAATTGCCCATTTGAGTAGGGCAAAAGGGACAAAAATAATATAAGGCAAAAATTTCCCTTTATACAGTATATACAAAATAAAATCAAGTTGAATCCTTGGCTTTTTATGGCATTTGTGTTATAATAGACATAAAAATGATATTTGTATTTATGATATAACTGATTTTGCTAGATTAATGTTGTTCACATCAATGCCACCAGTAAGAATGCAGCTGATGATAAGATACGACAGAGTCTGAGACGGTTCGCAGACACACACTCTCCACCTGCTACTGTGGTGCTGATATCCAGTAAGTAGGAGGGCTTATAATTATGTAAATTTTACTCTCTTCAGATTGTTTCATTGATCGTCAAATATTTAATCAACAATTAACGTTGTTCGAAAAATGATATGAATTTAGAATTTGTACTTTAATAGTAAGTTCTATGAAATGCATTTACCCAGGAAGAAAAATGCCTGTTAGTGTAACTTAGAAAATAAGATATTGGAAACCTTGTTAAAAACTCTAATAGACTACTGAAAGATATTCTACCTATATGTTGCAATTCATGTACAAAAAATATTGTATTGCAATACATTTTCAGCACATGTGTATGGCAAAAATGCTTGAGTCTGGAATTTCTAATGTAAAATATTAGCTTTAAGATGTCAGACAGTAAAGTTGATATTGTAAAGTTGGAGTTCAAACATAAAAGGAGCTTAATAATAAGGAAAAATTGTTTTAATTGTTATTGAAAATATTGTATTTCAAATTACAATGCAGTTCAAAATACTGAAGTAAAATAACAATTTGGATTATGGAATTCGAATTGAAGGATTATTGTCAGCATACATAATACATGTAATATACTGTATGTGTACTTTAAAAAGCAGGCTTCATATTTTAGAGGCTTTGGCGCAGACAACAATGCACTAATTCATGAATACCACTAAGAAATCATTTACATTGACAATACACTAAACGAACGTGTAGCGCTAGTCTATGATAATGTCAAATACTTCATACCCAGTGATTACGCTAAATTTTGAATGCTCCAAATTATGTACACGTACAGTACATGTACAACTGTTACATTTCCTTTTCAGCTGATGTAAATTTTGCTGCTGATTTATCTGATTTGAGACACAGAAAAAAATTTGATGTTGTTTTGATACATAGTCGGAAAGTTTCAGAGGCCCTGAAAATATGTGCCACAAAAAACATTGTTTATGAAGAACTTGTCAAGGATATTCCAAAACGCCAAGCAGAAGTTGTGAGTATAATTTGTTTATGCTTTACTTTGATATATTATTTTATATAATGAAGATTTAATTTTGTCTACTTGTGTAAGGTGTAAAAATGTCATTAATGTTCATATGAGTATTTATTTAGACTCTGATGTTTATTTCTTTTTTTTGGGGGGGGGGGGGGGGGGG
>PRKT01000110.1:916999-933964 GCA_003671525.1 Saccostrea glomerata | reverse complement strand
GGGCCATAAAATTCACAATTTTGGAAGAGGCACTCTTGGTTATCATAATTATGTACTTAGTTGGTTTTTTTAATACCCAGGAGCAGAGAAGAAGATTTTCAAAGAAATAATGCATTTTCACTATATAATCTATATAGCCTCACCCTGGTACTAGAACCCCTGACCCTGGGGCCATGAATTTCACAATTTTGGTAGAGGACTCAATGCTCATTACAATCATGCCAACAGTTAGACTGCTTGATGTCCAGGAGTAAAGAAGAAGATTTTTAAAGATTGCACTAATTTTAGTGGTTTTGGCCCCACCCCTCAGGCCCCAGGGGGGCAGGGACCATGAAATTCACAATTTCTGTTCCCCTTCACCCATAGATGCTTTATGCCAAAATTGGTTGAAATTGATTGAGCGGTTGCAGAGAAGAAGCTGAAAATGTTCAAATGTTAACACACGACGCACACCGCACGACGCACGACGACAGACGAAAACGGATAGCAATAGGTCACCTGAGTTTACTCAGGTGACCTAAAAATGATTCAAGAAATAAAAAAAAAATTATCTGAAACTAACGCAGAAAAAATCTCAGACAAAAACTGGGTATTTCACTATTTGAGTGAATTATGTTGACTTAAAAAATTAAAAACCAGGGGCCAGCATTTTCCGTGGCCTGTCAATTAATAAGTGAAATCCAACTTATCATTTAGCAGAACCTCTTGAACTTTAATGCAACATGAGCACCTCAAAGCAGAGCATTTCCTCCCAAAGAGTATATCTTCATATCAAGACAGAATTCACCCTTGATCCAGACGCTAATTGTATCACTTCTGTTTTGCACATCACTATCTAACTAGCACAAACACACACAAGCACATTATTCTATTTCCCCTCTTTCTCTGTTGCGAGGGGATAACTATACATGTAAATACAGTCAAACCTCATTGACTCAAACTCGATGAGACTGATGAAAAACTTCAATATTTATAAGTACCGTATAAGTGGAAATTTTAGCGAGACGCAAATTTAGCGATTTCTACCCAAAATCGGGTATTTTATTTTTAGCGAGAAGTAATCTTAGCGATTTTAAAATGCTAACTAAAGAAGCTTTTACAAATAATAAGCAATTAATTTTTAGCGATATTCAATTTTAGCAATGTAAGCACCCTCGCTAATAATGCCAAAATTAAATCCTTGCTAAAAATTCTACTTATACGGTATTTGAGATATAAAATACTTTCAAGAATTAATGGTCGGAGCGTCCAAATCACTTCAACATATCCCTGGTATTTGAGATACTGGTGTTGGAGATATCTAATTTGTACCTTAGATTCATGATATGTATAGACTCCTAATTTGATCTTCTTGGGATCCACATCACAAAAAGCTGCCACCTGTAAAGAAGATATATATGTTTAGTAAAGTGCTAGTCCCAAATAGAACTGTATACGTGTACTTATTTTAGCTCATTTACAATCTCATATACTTTAACTGGATGATCATTTTTAAGAATTCACTTCAACAAAAGTTTGTTATATGCACTTATTGAAAATATTTAGTCAAAATATAGAATACAAATGTTGAAAATATTTAGTCAAAATATAGAATATAAATGTATCAGCTATGACTTGTAAATTACTTTTTTTTTTTATAGAGAATCTAACGGTATAATTGCTGGTCATTCAAATTAGTCTTTTACAATGATCTTATTTTAAAATGTTTATCATGTTTGGGGTTTTTTTGCACCTATAAAATTAATATCAAGGTTGGTCATTTCTTTGTAAATCGGCAAAAATACAATTAGCACTTGATGGACAAGTACCTGTCAAAGGTCAGTCTAAAGAAGGCAAAAACCTTGTAAGACTTGTCCGAACAACATAGTCAGACAATGTCCTAGCATAGGTGTACAATAAACCCAAAAGAGTCAGACCACCTACTCCGGCAAATGAGGGTTAACAAAGGCAACCTAAACCCTGTTTGTGACATTCATCATGGCTCAATAAAATCTTTTGTGTTCTAAAGTACAGTTTGAAATTTGATTAAAATTGTTTCACATAGATGTCAAATATTTATGCATCGGTGAAAAGATGTGGAACAACTTTAATGACTATACAATTACATGAATAACATTTCAAAACAACCTTGTCACCAAAAATCACTTTTACTTTAGTTGACACTGAAAATGATCTGCTTTCATTGATTAGAAGTTTCTTCTGGAACTTCTAAAGGGGAATGAAAACAGCTGAATGATTTTGAAATCTAACGTACTATCTCTAGATCTCTAGATTTAGTGAAAATCTCATAACAAAATATTAATCGTTTTGTATTGTCTTGAATCTTTAAGGTCAAGATCATAGAGATTTTATCTTGACAGTTTTTAAAGACAATATTACATGAACCCAGAACTTTGAATTCTTAATTTGTAGTTGGTATGTAGACATAATTTTTAAAATGAGTAAGGCCAAGAACTTAACTTGAGGTCAAGGACATGACCTCAGTCTAAGGTCATATATTTCCATACCATATAAGTTTTAACTGTACCACTGATGAACTATACATTGAATGTGTAGAATGTTTCAATTTCAAATTTATATCCAGTATAAAAAGCACCCATTACATCCAATATTCACTTCACATTATCGAGCTTTTTCTTTCTTTCTTTTTTTTTAATAAATATAATCTTATTTTGTCTTATAAAAATCTTTAAAAATTTCAATATTTGTCTAATTCCTGCATTTCACTCCCCCCCACCCCACCCCACCCCTGCACTTAAAGATATATGACAAGAACAAATGCATGATTAGAAGAAAAATGGAAAAATGATATATATACTGTAAACGTATTACATTTCGCTGTGTATTCTTTTTAGCGCCTTTCGCGGAAAGCAGCCTCCGCCAAATCAAATACATCGCTAAATGTTTTGCGTATAAAGGTTTATGTAACACACATTCAAAAAGCGCTAAATCAAATCTATGCCAAATTGTTGAAAATTCAATTTCCGCCAAATATCGTACACACCAAATATAATACGTTTACAGTATGTGAATCAAATTAGATCTCTTTAATACTGTAAATGTATTGTATTTGGCATGTACGGATATTGAGTTTTGAACAAGTTACCTTGTGTAGATCTGATCTAGCGCATTTCTTAATGTTCTTATTAATGTATATATGTGCAATACATTTAGCCTTGTACTTTAATTAGCTGGAGCTTCTCTCTGCCAAAGGCAATATTAAGAATACACAGCCAAATGTAATACATTTACAGTATTTGAATCAGTGAAATTCAATTTTAAAAAGAATAGCAGCAAAAAAAAATTAAAAATTTTAATAAGAAACTTAAAAGGAGTTGCATGATTTTTTTCATTAAAAAAAACATAACACATGTATGTGCAAAATTATATTTTAAAAGCAGATGTTTTATTAAGAGGGACATCATACAAAATTTTTAAAAATAAAATAAAATGATACCATTTACATGAATTTTAGAACCAATTTTCAATTTCACAAATTCATAAAACTTCAATAAAATTCATTTCCAATCACCTATATTTAAACTACTTCAATACATTCAATCAAAGCTAAATCTCCAAACTAATGCATTTCTTAATGTAAAACCATCATAAAAGGTTCAACAAAGCAATCCAAACAATTTCAATATCATTAAAATCTCAGACTTTTAAAAACTTTATTAAAACCTTAATAGTTACATGAATGCTGATAATAATACCGTACTGAGTAGATCACCCTTCTACCTTGTTCACTTGTCATTTACATGTGTAAAAACTTGCCAAATATAAAGAACTAAACATTCTTGAAACTTGCTTTTATTGAAGTCCATTTTTAACTGCAATACTTTATTGGAAATAAAATGGCTCGTTGCATTTACTCTAGACTTATGAATCATACATTAACCTTTGTGAGACACATCTCCCTTTGAACAGTGTATCAGACATCAATAAAATGACCACCAAATAACTCCATTCAAACATAAAAATGATGGAACATTATATGATATCTGCTGAATAAAATGTCCATTTAAAAATTGCTCATCAATTTATTTGCCATTAAATGTGTCATAGCTGAAAAACATTTTTCTTCAGTTGTGTGTTTTCAAGTGCCTTTGGAATTCAATTTGTCTGATTTAAAATTGCCATATCCATCACAATAATTGATATTTATTTTATTTTGAAACTTATAAAAATAAAAACTGATTTGCATTTATAGATTTCGGTTAAATTTATTACTTCTTTGGCATCCTGCTGGGAAAATTGATTCATTTTTAACAGTACTTAACCTAAATCCACCTGCTGTAAATTGCCTTTGAAGTTACCATATATTATGAAGGTCCTGACATTCCACTTTTGTTTTAAATTATTCTTTGAAATAAAAAACACAAAATTCCAACAAATGTAAAAAAAAAATCAGATGTCTTTCATTCATTCCTATTATAGTTGATATGTGTGTATGCTGGTAAATGTCCCTAGTGGTTCTGGAATTTCCCAATTTAAAATGAAATAATTGAATCTAATCACATTCAAAATACCTTATCAGGGAAAATAATTTACAGGTATCTTTATAGATCAAAAGGAGGCTTTAGATATGGGGACAAAAACAATTTAAGGGGGACCTAAAAAACTCCAGCGGGAGAAAGGATTGACACAAAGACTCTGTCTGTAGTGAGATAAACTGGAACGGACAGACTGCAGAATGGGGGGAGATTTTAAATGGTTTCTGACCATAAAAAGATACCATAGATCACGAGACTTGTAATACGAGCCTCTCTCACTGACCAGCAGATGGTCGGACATCTTGGTCTTTCCTTCAATCATTCCTGAAACCAGGCACTGGGCTAAGCTTGGCATTGTGCTCTTATGTTTTCCTTTCATTTGTGAGAAAATCGTAAATCTTTTCTCAAATTCATGATATCCCAAAATAATTTCACTGTCATTAGAGTGCTCCATTATATAGCTAACCCAATATTAAGAAGTTAATTGGTTTACTTTACAGGTTGTGATTTTGGGGTACCGGACCTCAAAAGAACTGACCAAAGGGTCAGCCAATTGTCCCTGCTAAGGTCAGGGGTGAATCAGTAATTTTTGACCAGACATGCCCCGTGTGAAGTGACCAGAATAAAAGTTAATGAAACTGGATACCCCCTGTCCAATTGGCGACAATCTACTGCACATCAATATTTCTCATTCCTCAAGATACAAGACATTTATGGGCAGGATGATTTATCCAAAAATTAGTTTTGATGCATTTTCAAATCAATGGTAACAGGATTTTAAAGTTTTACATCTTGACTTGGCCAACTTTTACCATGGGAATTTTAATTTCAGAAAATGAATTTATTACATTAAAAATAAATCTATGATTATCTATTGTTAATAATTTTATGATGTGGAATATAATTTGGTACTGTTATTGAAACAAACATCTTTAAAGTGTAAAAAAAAAAAAAATTAAACTGAAAGCGAAAAATATCATGGTAACATTACTTCTATATATTGAAGCAATAATTATAGAATCTGAAAGGCGCTTACTCATCCATCTGATATCAGAATAATTTGGGAGCTTTAAGTTCATGAATAATTTCACAATTTATAGAACTGGTACATGTACATGTACATATTTCGCAATAAAAAAATATATGTTAAAACATGTAAGCAACATTTGTGCCTTAATTATCAATTTTCCTTTTATCATAATAACTTTTGCTAACATAAAATATACATGCACATCTCAAAGCATGACAAATGATTTTCAGAATTAATATCCAATTTTCTTTACGTATATTAAAATTCACTCTGATTAAGTCTACTTTGGATAAAATAGACCTTTATTTAAGAGCAAGATCCAAGTCAGAAACATTTTTTTCTGACCCCCCCCCTTCCTTTTTTAAAAAAAAGCCTGTGGAGAATAAACTTGTTCAACTTCATAATCTGTCAGAATAAAGTCTTGTTTCTTTTGAAAGCTCCTAAAACACTGAATGGTTCTAATCAACTATGTCTTAAAGTGAACTTATTTCAAAAAGTCCTATGCCTTATATCTTCCGCCTCTCTGCATCATATTTTATGCTTTTTCATCATTTTGATAGTTTGTATAAAGTTGTGAATTCTAAATACAATCTTGACACTAGGTGATGAATAGATAGAGAACTAGTATTAAGTTTTATAATCCCTCTTTTAAAATTTGTCTGAAAAATTTCATATAAGGGAATATAAATAATTTAAGAAGCCCTCTTTTGTAACGATTTCACAATGGCTGGCCCGAAGGTGTCTTTGAAAAGTGTTCCATCACCGACAACGAACTTAACGAGGCGACAGGTTAGTTGGAATACCTAATTGATACGCATCGTCAAATTTCAATCTTTGCATCCCATTAACATCTCTAATATAAAACCTCCACATTTGATACTGGTTTGAGACAGTATAAAAACAGTCTTATGAATTTAATATGGGTGAAATTAAAATGAAATCAGATGGACATGCTTTGTGTTACCAACCTGTGTCCTTTTAGCTTGCCAGCAGTGGTCAAAAAGACAGGCAATAGAAAGTTTTTGGATGAATGTTTAAGTATTAATAAAAAACAGTTTGTTTCCATAGGACGGACCTGCCATTGTTTGAATACAGGGGGTCTTTGGCAACACATGTTTGGGGTCATTCTAATCTAAATGCAAAACACAATGTACACATAAACTTTGGCCCTAACCAGTCAAATTATTGAATTAAAGAAAGAAATCAAAATTTAATCAAGTAGAATACGAAAGGAATTTTTTTTAATTAAATAAAAAGAATTTGTTGAGTGGACCATTTCTAACAGATTTTCTTGTTCAAGATACCTACAAAAATATTAGTATATTAAATATGATAAAAATATAATATTCATAGGGGGGGCTGACTTCAAAAAAATACAGTCATATGTAAGATTACAAATAGCCAACTAGAGAAATGACATGTACCAATAGATGATGGTGAAACGTACATCTTCAGAACCAATGAATTTATATAGTCCCTGTTTAAACTCTCAACAAATGACATCATATTAAACTTCCTCTTGAAAAATTTCAAAAACCATCAAGTTTCAGCTTAAAAAATGTCAAGATTCTATAAAAAGCTCATTATCTCATCCTGTAATGTTTGACACTATTTGCCAGTACACCTGAAAATGACAAAAACAGGACCAAATTTATGACCTTATTTACCCTCATTAGTTCAGGTATGCTCAGGTAAAGTTCAGCTGGTGTCAGACAAGAGCCTCCTTATCTACTCTCCATTTTCACTTGACCACGCTGTAGCCAATTCATTTGTTTCGCCTCAACAAATTTAAAACTGGGGGATAAATCTAATTTTTGGATCTTATCGCAGGAGGAGCTTTCATGTGGGGGGATATTAGCCATGGACAGTTGTTAAATACACATGCTCCTGAATATCCCCAGCTAGAAATTAGAGGAGATTTACATACAATTGTTCTCATCTTGTTTTCCTCCATTACCTTTCTAAATTCTTAGGCACCTGCTGGAGATTTCAATCGTGATAAGCCATTTGCATATAATTTTGTAGTTGCAACAAGTTTTTTTTATTATATTTTTGCACTTTGATAAAAAGCACAAGTATTTCATCTCCTGCACAGTTAATAGCATGATTCATTGGCACTGGCCTTTGGTACTAAATAACCGATAATTAAATTATAACCAATCCATATAAATTGTCCATGTATAAAATAAATATTAATTTCATTCACAGTTTACTGAAAATATCGTCAAATATATTTCGTCCATCTACATTTGTGACTATAATTATTAAAGCATTTTCCTGTAAGATGACACTTAAAGGTCCCATTAATCACCTTTTTTAACCTATTAATTCTGACATTTCTTATCGTTCACTATCTGCATCAAATTCCTATGACTGTCGAACAGAAACATGAACAAGCCAAAGAATAAACACTCCATTTCAAATGATCTAATTTTGATTTGTTCAGTTTTTTTGTAGTATCTGAATGATATTTTCCCCCATTAAAATCATTTACAAATGTTAAAATTATTTTCTATTTTTCATGGAATGGGACTCTGAATGCATGGCCTTGAATTGCACAACAATTTCCTCTGACAAAAAAAAATCTTGTTATTCTGTGTACATAAATTTGCTTGAAACGATAACAATCAAATTGACATTAAACATTATGGTTCTGATAAAATAAAAAAAAAAAAAACAGTTTTGATGAAATTCATTGTCATCTTTTACACAATGTATAGATGCTATCTGTTTTTCATACTCTTCTTTTTTTTCTATTTTCATAGTGATTGGTTAAAAAATTCCCACTTTTACAACTTGTACATGTAGTAAATATTTTTATTTGTATCACCTTTGAACCTGGCATCTTTTCTTAACACATTTTATTTTTTATCCAACCATTTTAGAAAGGAGCAGTTAATTGACTTTGACTAATATTTTATTTAATATAATATAATCAAATATCAACTCATTAAAACAGAGGTAAAACTTGTCTTAAAATGAAGTCAATTAAACCTGTCATCTAAAGCCTATGAGTGTAAACCCTTGGATCATTATAACCTTATTAAGGGATTTCATATGTGTTCCCGAATGATGTTTAAATGAGGAGCCCATTAACATCAAATTGATCATCTTTCTCTTTTACACCTCTCAATAGTTACAACTTTAAACCCAAAGAAAAAGATCCATTGTTGAATAGCTTCAGAACAACACGTTTTATGATTTAACTTTCACAACTTTTTGTGTTTTAAGGGGTACTTCTGGAAACTGGGAATCAAACCAGAGATTTTGACCTTGTGCTATAATGTCTATACATGTCTTTGAACTTAAAATTCATTTCACTGTTAAATGCCAAATTCTATGAAACACTGAACAAAAATAAAACAGTTTGTTCTGAACATTTGCTTTGACTTTTATATATGAAATAGATTATACACTACCAGAAAATGTCTTCATAATTAACTGGAATCTATAATTGCTCTGTATATGTATCTCACTATCTGATTTTTTTGAAATGTCATATTCTACATGCATTATGCTGTTAGGAATCTGCATCAAACCTATTTTTTTCCTTTTAAAATTACATCTATGCACTCAAGTTTGAGAACAGTGCAATTAAAACTTAATGCACAGTTCATTTTTCAAGCATTAACACTTGGTGTCAGAACATTTACAAATCTTGGCAGAAAGTGATTTAGCTCTATCTTAAAATGTTATAATGACATTGAAAATCTGTATCAAGAGAAATGTTCTCCAGCTAAAGAGTACAAGAATATCTTAAAGTTAAAAACTTTGTTCAGGAAGTCACAAGGACTCTAGGTTTTGCTTCCTTATAAATGAAATTCTTCAAATCTTTATAACATAGTTCAAAGTCTTCTACAGACTTCAAGAATGCTTCTTAATAACTAAGATTTCCTAATAAGCAAGATCATTATATCTGAGTTTTACTGTATTTGCATTATTTGAATATTAGGGAAATAATATTTATTAAAACTTACCTTCTTTTGATTGGCTGTTGTCAAGGATCTGTAAAACTTCCTTCCTTGTTTCCCAGCATTCCAGATTGTAAATGTCTCCCACTTCTCTATCACCTGTTTCTGGACATACTCCATTCTTATCCTCCATATAGAATCTCTGGTAGTGGTACAAACAATATTTTGAAACATTGATAAAACAGATAATAAACAGAAAAGAATGAATGTCATTTTTTAATCTCTGACAAACACCCCTCTTTTATATGAATCAAGAACTAAAGATTATATACTCACCGTCAATAGAAACGCAACACACTTATTTTAGGGGTGAAAATTATATACGGGATATAACTATGTACCAAAAAAGTTAGGAAATCTTTTACTCTGCCAAATCAGTTATTTAACGGTTGAATGATTTTCATTCCATGATTGGAAGTTGATTTTTAGCCCCCTGAACAGTAATAAAAAAATAGCATTTTTAATAAAATTATTGTCAATATTTTGGGTTTTCAAGGTTTTTTATCTGTTAATCATAATTTTAAGTCTTGTACTAAAAGTACGGAAAATATATCCTTCTTTCTCTTCCGGATGTGATGCCTGTATTTCCTCAAAGTAACGCACGCATTTTCATTGCTAATGTTGGAAATTTTCAAAATAAAGAAAAGGGAGAGCTTCAGATGCAAATATACACTACATAACGACTTTTCGGGCTCATGTGTTTCAAAGGCATGAATGACAGTTCCTTGACTGGAAGTCCAAGGGTTACTACACTACAACAAGTTAGAGAAAATTCGACCTCCGTATCTGAAAAACACGCATTTAAAAAAGGACAAGAATATTTATTTCGCTCAGATTAAGACATTGATAAACTTAATGCATGGTAGAATTCGGGCTGCTTATGTTGTACATGGCGCACTAGCATGTTTTAATTGAATGGTCGGATGGGGGGATGTTTTAAAAGTTATGTGTTACTTTCTAAGGTCTAAAGATAACATTTAAAGTTTAAATGAAGTATCATTGTTTTGTAAATTTACTTTTTAAATTTATGTATTCATTCTTAATCTTATCTTTAAACCTTTTAAAGTAACACATAACTCTAAAACATCCCCCCTTCCGACTATTCAATGAAAACGTGCTAGTCCGCCATGCACAACATAAGCAGCCCGAATTCTACCATGCATTAAGTTTATCAATGTCTTAATCTGAGCGAAATAAATATTCTTGTCCTTTTTTAAATGCCTGTTTTCCAGATGCTGAGGTCGAATTTTCTCTAACTTGGCGTAGTGTAGTAACCTTTGGACTTCCGGTCAAGGAACTGTCATTCATGCTTTTGAAACACATGAGCCCGAAAAGTCGTTATGTAGTGTATATTTGCATCTGAAGCTCTCCCTTTTCTTTATTTTGAAAATTTCCAACATTAGCAATGAAAATGCGTGCTTTCAGTTACTTTGAGGAAATACAGGCATCACATCCGGAAGAGAAAGAAGGATATGTTTTCCGTACTTTTAGTATAAGACTTATAATTAACAGGTACAAAACCTTGAAAACCCAAAATATTGTCAATAATTTTATTAAAAATGCTAATTTTTTATTTCTGTTCAGGGAGCTAAAAAATCAACTTCCGGTAATGGAATGAAAATCATTCAACCGTTAAATAACTTTTATGGCAAAGTAAAAGATTTCCTAACTTTTTTGGTACATAGTTATATCCCGTTTATGATTTTCACCCCTTCAATTTGGGTGTTGCGTTTCTATTGACCGTGAGTATATGTCACCAAATCTTAAATTAATTGGCATTGTGTAAAAGTGTAACTTTTAAAATGTTATATTGTGGCAAGCAAAAACCGTTGTAAAGAAGGCTACACATTGATGTACATGTATAAAATATTTGCATCCATAGTGTTGTCTACAACATTAAAATTTAAAACTGTTTGTTACTGTGTAACAATAAGTTTCCTTAGCTGGTGACATTATCTTACTCAGAAATGGAGAAGGTGGTGGCCCCGGGGTGGTACCGGTACATTAGGAGGTCTGCATCCACCCGATATAGTCCCCCTCCCAGCTCCAAGTGCTGCAGGAAGAAGATCAAATCCTCTGGTACCCCCTGTGAAAACATCACAGATGAGGAACAGAGCAATTACTTCTTTGATTTATAAACTTTGAAATGAGGTTAAATTTTGTGTATTAAGCATACTCTAAATTACTTTTACAATTTCAATGATAAGATTAGCACTGCCCAAGATAATGCTTTTAATTTTATATAATATACACTGTATTATAAAAACTGCAGTCTGGTATTTATGTGCACAAACTTCAATTTATTTACTAAATTTGAAAGAAATTTTAAAGTTAGTTGAAAGATTCATCAAAACTTTAAATACCTTTCCATCCTCATTGAAGCCCCCAACTTTGTTGAAAACAGCTCGATGACAAAACCAAGTGGGCATGATGAGGGTCGGGCCATGAGAGGTGTAAATCTTCAAAAGAAAAAGCCCCACATCTCACAAAAGGTGTCAATTTTCAAAGGAAAATACATCTTTCACAATACCTAGTCTTAGACTGAAAAATTGAGCAATTGTTCACATTACATAACAAGCTAAAACTTGATCCTGCACCTTATTTTCTGTTTTTATAAACAAAAATTAAATAACTGTATAGGATTTCATTTATTATCTTTCTGATGCAAAAATATGTCAAGCTGTCAGATGTAGTGTTTGTCTTGTGTATTACTATCAAACATGCAAGTGACACTGAACTGCACAGCATGTTAACCAATGGAAATTCAAAACCATGTCACATGCTGCAGATAACTTCAACTTTGACCTCCAACTTATGTTTTGCTATGCTGTTTTGTGTTGCTGCCAGTTCTTTGCTTTGTTCCTTGTCACACATGCCAACAAAACTGAAATACTTGCTAACTGATTTTTTCCAGAAAACTAGCATGTTTATGAAAACCCATTTATCAAAAAGTTTGTAAATACAGACATTTGTATTGACTGAGAACGGAGAATCTGCCTGGCGAAGTGACAAATGAGGCTTCACCTGCAGGTTCTTTTTCACACCTTAATAATGTTTAGTTTAAAAATATCAGCAGGCAAATGCAAAAACTTTCTTTCAACAGTCTCAATTAAATGTAAACAATATTTAAACTGCAGATATTTATAAATGTGTATTTATTTACATTTGCAACTTGAGTATATATAAGCAATCATTTAGTTAAAATCCACATGAACATAAAACCTTACTTTAAAATGAACTTTTGGCAAATTTATAATTATAAAAATTATAAAGTACAGTCTAAAGCTTTAAAAAAATCTTTTGTTTACTGTTATGTATAAACACAGGACATCAAAGATTACAAAGCTGGCCTCAACAAATGTTATCTATTAGTAAGGCAAATATCACATTTCTTTTAGTAAGTGAGTGCATACTGAATTGATCAATATACATACAAGTTTGGTTTAATTAGGTCTTATAGTTACTTGAGAATGGACCTGCTTCAAAAATTTAAACCTATTCACTTATCAAGAAAAATTTCTGTCAGTTCAAAAATTTGGAGCAATTCTGGAAGTGTCAATCCTAAGGATCATCTTCCATATAAGTTTCATTATAACTTGCTATAAAAATTTTGAGCTACTGTAGTCCAAAACCTTTATCCTGGTGACTCATCAGAAAAACAGGTAGGGCTTATAGTTACTTGGGAATGAACCTGCTTCTAAAATATATGGAAAATATCAGTGAGATCCAGCATCCGAAGTGAGTCTGTAAGTGTCCATGCAAGTTTGGTCCAGGTAGGGCTTATAGTTACTAGGTAATGGACCTGCCCCTAAAACTTAAAACCTTGTCACTCATCTGGAAAATATAGGTCAGATCCAGCATCCAAAGCAAGTCTGGTAGAGTCAATCCCTAGATGCATCATCCATACGAGTTTGGTCCAGCTTACAGATACTCTGGAATGGACCATTCTTCCTAAACATTTAACCTGAGCACTAATGCTGTTACCAACTCCAATGCTGGGGATATAGCATAAGCTCATCTTTACTTCACCATGGTGAAAATGTTAAATTAATTTAAGTAGTAGCTACATGTATTTACCTGTGAATACAGTTGACCATTGGTCAGATTATTAGCCCAGTGTGTGAACCTTTCTGTTGACCCTGCCGGTTCTCTGTGGAACCTGCTTCCTACAATCTACAGAAAAAAATACCTGACTGTCACTCCTCAAATTTTAAAATATCAATTTTCAACTAAAAGCCTCATTAAAATGCCAGTAAACTGATTGTTTCACTGTTACATAGATGCCTTGACTTACACTCTTTGGTTCAGATTTAGCAGCCTGGTACTGCCTGGACACTCTGTCAGGGGACATCACATCATCCTAAAAATATCAAAGAAAACAAAATACTGTAAACAGGATTATTTTTGTCCCATGTTGTTTTACCTTTTACACTTGCTAACAATTTTGGCTCATTCTAAATTCGCCCAGTCAAAGTTCTTTTTAAGAATTTATATTTTGTTCTTTAAATTTGCCCCATTTTAAATTCACCCACTTGTGACAAGGGCGAAAGGGGCGAATATTTCCCTGTATAAAGAAGTGAATTGTTTTACCTGCAAAATGGTGGAACATTTGCTTAGAAAACTTACAATGTCCTGGAAACACAAGTAGGCTCCATTACTCTGTTCCACTGCTCGATTCTTTGCATACCCAACTTTAAAGAGAGACAAAAGACATGATATTATTTTGTGACTTGTTACCTGTCTCAAAACACAAGGGTTTTTCTGAAATAATAGCATTGGGAAAAAAATCTGTAATATGTTTTATTCATTTTTCATTATTTTCTATGACTTGATTTTTTTTTTATGATTCGATTAGAAGTAGGTTTTGTAAATGAAATAGATATTGAAGTAAATGAAATAGACATGCCTCCTCTTGGACTTGAACTATGACCTCCTATGACGACAGAAAATGACTTTTGTTTCAGAGGCTCCTTCCACTCTTCCAGTTTGTTAAGAGTCCCATCCTTTCATATGTAAATATTATCAAAATATATAATTACGTAAATAATTACATGAAAAATATAATGTCAGTATTGTTGACAATGTATGGCAAATTAAGGTACATGTATAAACAAGTCAGTAATGAAGTGAAGATATGATATGAGAAAATCATGTTAATCATCCTCACTGGAATAAAAAAAATTTTCATAGCACATACACTGTTCCAACTTAATTTCTACGGTAGAAACTTACTTCTTATTTAATTTATAGAAATTACATTTATGCAGTCATCTTTAAATGAAAATCTTATTTGAAAATGCAACATAAGCGATTTGCTGTGCAGCAAATCTGACATGTGCCATCAGTGACCTTGAGATTCAACCAGTGAGAGAGAATAAATTGATGAATTTAATTTGGACCCAAACTGGCAGAAATTGATTTCTAAACAAGTTAGCAACTTAGCATAGATTTGATTTAGCACATTTCTTAATGTTCTTACATATGAATAAATGTGCAAGACATTTAGTATTGTACCGGATTTAGTGGAAATATCTTTCAGCGAAAGGCACCTAAAAGAATACACAGCTAAATGTAACACATTTACAGTATTTGAGAAAACAATAAAATTTGAATTTATGGGAAACATAATAGTGGATTATAATCAGGAGGACTTGAGTATGATGCTCTACCTAAAGTTAAACTCGTCATTGGCGTCGGAAGCAAATTGAAAGTGGGGGGGCTAAGTGCAAAAAAAAAATTTGTACGTCCACAGTTGATCCATCATTGAAAATGGATATCTCTAGCTGACCACTGAAATCTTGATCCCTCACAGCCCTTAAACATTCATCAATCCATTTCTCTCCATTGTATACAGGTATGATGATGCTCTGAAATTACAAAGCTTAAACAGCATTCTAAAATTTAAAATGACTTTAAAATTTTGTTAAAATAATAAAAGCACATGTACTTGTGTTCTGGTTTATAAATATTTCCACAGTCCCTATTAATTGATTACTGTTGATATCTCTTTTACATATTAGTAACTAAGTAAATATATAGATATTTATAAACCAAGACCCAAGTACCTGTTGTGACACTATGTGTGACAAGGCACTGCACTGTGACTAGATTGAAAATTCCTTCCGTTTTACAGTGTTTTATGAAATAAATTTCATCAATCTCTATTTACAAACACCTACCACATCTGTCATACGGCGCTGTAAAATTTATTTTTGAATTTCCGGTCAAAAGATTTGCAGGCACAGAATTAACAGCTGTCATTGCAGTAAAACTACTTTCATGGCTTCAAAACTCTTTTCAGTGAGGAAATTCGAAATACAAAACTGATATTTATTGGATGTCGATCCCGAACTCTTTTAGCTTGTGGTTTATACAATATATACAAAAGAGACGCAAAATCTCATTTCTGAATATGAAAACTTTCTTTTGATTTTGTAAAAATAAGATAGAGCATCTTAATGATAATAAAAGAGTGTGTTTGCAACAGGAAATAATTTCTTTTGATTGTAAAATCATGCACCGAGATACACGTAAAAAAGATAGGGCTAAAAAAGAAGGAAAGGTAATGCACCCTTGACTCCAATATTAGATGTAATATTTGTAAATATATTCAACCAAAAATATGATTGCTAAATATTTCAAAAATTAAAATAATCAAATAACAAAAATTAATATATGCTGTGATAAAACATCACTAAACTTCATATATCTGTATGTAAATTATTATTTTTGTATGCATGGATATGTGTAATAGTAAGTGTATGTTTGTGTATATTCAGATTAGAATGTTAAATATCTATTGAACTAACTCCAAGAGATTAGTTTGCATCAAGTTTATAATTATATGCTTATTAACTGAAATTATTTTTTTTTAATGACCGTCTTCAATACTTAGGGTACAGGTTTGACAGACTGGCTGTGTGGAGGTATCAACCCCTGGTGTCCTTTGTATTCAAGATGCACTAGTTGATTGGTGAATAAACATATATATATATAAATATTTTGGTAACAAGGGAAGAATCCTTAGACACTCCCGGGGTGAAAATCGAATCATAATTGCACATCTACTAGACACAAATAGACTTCTTCCATGATATGATCGGGTATATGTGCAGCAATTAAACAAAAAGTTTTTTTTTTTTGGTTCAATGGCCCACAAGATGAAAATCGTAATACTGAAACTTTATTGCAAATTGACAGGACACCAATCAAATTTCAAAAGGTGAGTTGATCGATGCAAAAATTGAAAGAGGGATTCAGGGAACCAGGTTTATATATATGGTTTTTTTTTTTACCTCCAGTCGCCCTAAGGTTGAAAATCGAAATTCCAAAACCTTATTGCACTACCACATCTAGAGGACACTCCGATCACATTCCATGGGATACTGTTAAATATGCTAGAAGAGTTCTGCATGAGAAACAGACTCTGTAGAATTTTTTATCACTACCCCCTACACCCCCCCCCCCC
>PRKT01000110.1:871176-916852 GCA_003671525.1 Saccostrea glomerata | reverse complement strand
ACACCCCCCCCCCCCTCCTACCATGTATAAAAAACGGAAATATGATTGAACATCTACAAAAACATCAGTCATAAATTGCCAGGGTACATTCCAATAATAAGTCGGTTGCTGCAAAAATTGTAAACAAAAAAAGTTCAATGAAACGGAAAGCAGAAAAACGCCCAAAAAGTTCTCGTATATCTTACAAGACAGTGTAAAAAAAACCCTCACAAAAACCTTTAAGTTTCCTGAACTCCTCTATCAGTTTTTGCATCAACTAAGTCAGCTTTTGCAAATGCAAATTAATTTTCTTGAAACGTCAGATCATCAAAAAAACATTTTTGAATGTTCGCGTATTCGATGCCGTAGAAACCCGGAAAGGGGCCGGGGTAACCCATAACTCAATAATTAGTCCTAGTTCTTGTTGAAGGCACACCCAAATTGAATGTGTTTGATTGTACCCACCCGTAACTAAAATTGTTTTCTAAATTCCTACCAATAAGGTAACAATTTCACTTACCCCCTTCCCCTATCTCTCTCTCAATATGAGACTGTATAATATTTTGTAAGATTTTTTTTCCAGTTTTATGTACCCCTTTTACTTTACTTTCAACATCAGGGAAAGTGCATAATTTTTTATACATTTATAAACTTCCTGAAAAAAAAGAATACGGTGCGATATCCCTCATGGTCAGCAATGCACGGTGGTATAACACCGTAACGTGGGGTCAGTCCCGTTATCCGACTCTCCGACAAACAGAAAGCATTCCCATCTGGATAATGTAGAGTCCGTAATTCTATCGCCAAGACATGTGTCTTCTCTTAATTTCTGGGAACTTGATGTCAGAGGGCCGAAACCACGCCGCTGGGAACCCGATAAAAGATGTTTGTTTTTGCAGATTCTTTAGGAATGTCACGGCTTAATTGGCCTACACTTTATTTTTGCAGATACATTAACTGTCATTCTGAATACTGATGGCATGTTTAACAGCTTAGGACAGATGTAAGATGTCTTTTGACCCTCTAAATCTGTGTACTCCCCTGCATCGTAAAATCGGAGAACAGCAGGGTGTATATTTCAGAAAGGTGGTCATTACAACTATAAAATTCAGGTATTATTATGGTCATTTTTGCATAAATGTGAAAGCTACTATCTTATTAAAGGTTTAGGCAATGGCCTGAAAATTCATGCACAATTAAGAAAATGATAGTTTGTGACAATTCCATTTTCAGAAGTGGCTGACGAATTGCATACCTGCAAAATCCTACCTACAACGGGGATAAAAGAACCGAATTTCTGCGTCGCGTTATTGTTAAAACTTTTCAATATGGCATGTATCATTTTTCTATACATTTTGACGGCGACGCACTTTAATCCGTTATGCTCTTTGACCAACCACTGTCTTGGATAACGTTGAACAATACACAATCACCCCAACCAGACCCAATCATAATAACCAAGAGATGAAAATAAGCACCTTCATCAGACCATCTAAATGCCTGGTGGGGTGCAGCAGTATATAATTAGAATTAGAGGCTTCTTTTACTTGTGGACACAGGTGTTCATCAAAAACAAGAAATTAATGCGCTAAATGTCCGTGTTCAATTACAATTTCAGCCTTGGACGTGACCTCACAATTTTCTTTGTTACATCTGAATTGACACTTTACATTTGGTCATTTCAAATGTCGTTAAGGACCCATCTTACAGTAATGAATATATATCGATAACCTGCTTTGTTCGTTTTCAACAGAATTGTCCAAATATTTTTAAGGTGCCGTGTCCTCATGAAAAGGGAAAGGAAATTAACCTGGACATTTGGGTAATGTATATTTACATAACCACTGCCTGTGTACCGTTAATGCTAGCCCAGTGTATATACTGACCCCTGCTATTCTTCATTTCAATAAAAGAGTTGTGACCAGAACAATCTAATAAACCACAGGCAGCATATGATCGCTCGCTTTTGTTGACTTGTCTTATTTGAGTTGTGCATTGCTTAGAATTAAACCCGAGTAAAATCAACGAAGTAAAGCTCTTTAACCAACCCCACCCTTTCCAAAGTAGTCAAATACCGTGTACATGTACATATTTATGCATAATTATCCCCTCGCAACAGAATTGGAAGGGATATGGTAACGCAATCGATATTATGTGTGTGAGGGTGTTTGTTTGTGAGGTTTTTTCCTGTGCGAAACGGAAGTAATGTAATTTGCATCGGGGTCGATATGGAATGCTGCCTTGATATATAGATATGGTCTTTAATGCCGGGTTTTGCAGTGCCCTTGTTATAACTACTGACATGGAGTTTTTTCAAGGATTCAAAAATGTTTCTCGGCAATTTCCTTATTCAATTATAAACTGTGTAATTAGAGAATGTCCTTAGAATTTCGTACCATATGTCTGGAGACATTTTAATCGATGTTAATCCGATTTTTCAATTCGCTAAATCATTAAAAATGTATAAATTTGACATAAATTCTATTCGTCTTCGCTAACCGACCATAAAGACAGTTGGTGTGAAGGAAGAAAATAACCTTCGGGTTAAAATCACATGCCCCTATTAGAGGACCCATTTCTGTATAACAGAATCGAATGTAGGTAATGTCGAAAATCTCCGTGAGAAGAATCGGTTCTTTATTGCACGTGTGTGTTTTGTCTTGTTTTATATACCAGACCAGAAAGACGTATATTGTCCCCCTTAACAAGATTTAACACTATAAAATCCGCACAAGGAACACAGTGAACCACAAGGCTGGGAAAAATGGATAAGAAACACGTCCGAACTTTTTTTGCGCTGGTTTTAGTCGGTAGTAATTATTGTCTAGCAGGGCCATTCCTTACTTTTATAGCGTTTTTGCAATTCTTACGGTTTTACTTTCTTTATCGCAGAATAACATTTGGCGGGAAATAATAAATGCAATAGTAAAAAAAGTTTTCCCGCCAACTGTTTCGTCCACTTTACGTACCAGTTTTAATAAACATTTGTGGGTGGGCATAAAATGAAAAATGATGTATGAAGAAAAAATGTATCTAAAGTATGATATACTTAATTGGTGTCAAATTTGTAAACTTTTGAATTGACATTCCTCTAATGCCTTGTAACTCTGTATTAAAACGTTAATCTATTATTTTACAGAAGGATAAAACACATATCTAATACAAAATCCATCACTAGCAACGACATTTAACTGATAATTTTAACACATTACGGGGAAAACATAGTTCAGATATTGTGGAAAAACAAAGCTAAAATCCCTTTGCATTTCATTTCAACTATTCAAAGATACCCCAATACAATGTATATACATGTAGGTGGAACTAGATGCCAATTGCACATGTACACTGACTCTATAAATGTGCAATGTTTTTTACACATCTTTATCATTGGTACAAAATGCCTTAAGGTAAAATTATATTTTATGCTATTTTGTTACTCTTTTGTAAAGGTGAACCGTAGACAAACTTGGTGTGTATCAGATTTTGGGCGTATAATTGCATTAAGGACATAACGTCTCGCTGACATAACGACAGGTGCAAAATGATCTATCGTTCAAGGGAAAAAAGGTATTCCGTTTGCACCTCGTGATCTAAATAAATTGCTGTAAGGGGGTCCGAATATTTTTTTTTAAGATATGAAATAAAACTCTCATTTGAAATATTTAACATTGGTACGTCATGTACTAATCTGTAGATACAATAGGATTTTATGATATCTAACATACATGTATATTGTTTTTGCCATTTTGAACAACTTTTTTCAAGGACGCCTATTTTTAAAAATGTCGCCGAGGAAGCTTTAGTTTAGATGACATTCGGTACAGCCAAAAGGAAAACACGCGAGCAAGGCGACTAAAAGACCACAAGTACACGGAAACATTCATCCTCACGAAATACAACTGATAGCATCATTTTACCTAAATGTCACCATTGTTAAATCTACTGCAGAAAACGGATTTTATTCAAAACTAATTTAAGTATAATAGCAGCAATAGCAAATTGATACTCATTCAAGGTAGTCCTTCTAAAAAAAAGTTACTAGAAAAAAATCTTTGACGTGTAATTATGTATATTTGAAAATAAATTGAAATATATTGAGCAAAAAAAATCATGCATTTAAAAAAACTACAAAAAAAAAGCAAATTTTAAATGTTTAAAAGTTTTGTTCGCAGCTTTATAATTATGATATATCTAAAATTAAATTGATGATATTTATTCAACGCCGATCTGTATAATTATTTTCATTTGGTTGTGTATTGCCCAGTTTATTATTATGAGTGATTACGATTTTAAGTATTCTTGACAGGGAAAAATAATATTCACTCAAGATGCCAAGAAATTGTCACTCAGGTAAGCGCGCATCAGGTGAAATAGGCGTGTCATACAAATAATCCCCGCCCACTTTCGCGATTGCGCGTGTCATGCAACGCCGTGATTGGCTGTGAACGCGATAGTAGTAAGTAGTGAAAAACCACTTGTCGGATTCTTGACAAATAAGTCTGTATGTATGCATTGCTTTGCTGTATATTAGTTTTGATTATTTTAAATTGTGGATTAAAGTTACAAAATATGTAGTTTTTTTGTACAATGTCCTGGGAGCGTCATTAGGATCATGAATCTAAACCCATTTCATGGACAGTGCTTGTTGTGTATTGTGATTTTATGTCTGCATGGATACCTGGCTAAAGTGTGTGACTTGTGTGACTGCTCCATCAGGTAATTTTCCTCGTATAATTTCTACATGAATTTTATTTAAATTAACTTTTTCAAATACTTTTCACGAAGAATTTATGAACATTGTGATACTTTCACATTCAGTACTAATATGCCATATGTCAATTTAATGTAATCTAAAACAAATGTTTAATAATACCAGCCATGTTTACACATCCCGTATCTTTTTCAAAGTGAATTCACCAGGAATTCAAATTTTGTTTGTTAAGTGATCATTTTTCATATTTTATTATTTTTCTTAAATTCTATGAACATTTGAACAATAACGTAGGCAAGGTGCCAGGCCATAACTCGCGTGAGCGACTCTATGATGTATGTAACATACTTACTTGCCATTTCACCTTCAAAAAGGTGTATAGGCTATTCTAATTAAACCGGCTCAGGTGCGCGCAGTTATGTTTTTATGCTTGAAGTTCGTTAGAGCATTACATATTTACTTCGGTTTTAAATCTTGATCTGATTTACATAACGCATATTACACCAGTACTTCCAGTCGCTTTGATCTTTACAAGATTATTTATGTTCACCCTGTACAATTACGAGATTTAAATTAGCTAAAGTGCAGGACCGACGCATGGTTTGTGCTTTCTGTCAAGAAAAAAACCTTGTGTAATGAATAGCAATTTTATGACCCGAAATTAAGTTGTCGAATTTTAAAATTTTCACTTTGATAATTTGGATTGTTCAAATGATACAACCATGAGCAATTATGCGGGAAAAGCAAGTGCGTTTAGTGATAAAATCTGCCCACTAAAATCAGAGTGTCAGGTATTTCCACAACCGTTCTTTTCCTGCTATGTAGAGGACAATTTTCTCCTCTCAAAAGAAAAAGGAAAATCAATTTCAACCAAATGAATCATACAAGATTGAAACTTTCGAACGTTATTGTAAATTTTATAAGCTCATTCAAGCAAACAAGACTACCAAACATGATAAATCATGAGCTTGTTTGATAAAAACAAGTAGCCTATAGGAACACAAATAGTAATCGGACAACTTTAACTAAACCACGTCTTTCTACACTGGTTGATAGCACCTATTCACTGTGTCAACAAAACTACTGAAGTGACAGACATCTCGGGAAAGCTTTTGATAAAAGGAACAAATTGTCCTTCCAAATCTTTCTCATGTAACAACCAGAATATCTTCAATATTTCAAACCCAAAGACACTATAGAAATTCAATTTTTCACATTTCAAATAAAAGTTGGGAATTAAGGGTTGATCCCTTTACAGCGCGTTCGACATCAGCGGATTTGGGAGCCGCAGGAATGCACTGGGTTTGTCAATAGGAGAGATTTGCAGTCTACTCGGCATTTCTCGGTGTTGCTGATTTCAGTGTCATTAATCTGGGACAGGGCGATGTGATTAAGTCCTCTTATCACGGGAAGAAACCCTGTTTTAAGTGTACCTACTTATCTTCAGCAGTATTTGTGTGGTCGACCTTTTACATACGGGTACATCTCGAGACCTGCCGCGCCTGGCAATCAGGGCTGGCAACTTAAGTGTTCACTGCAATTTGAAAAGAATGAATATACCGTCATAATGAGGGAGTAGACGAATGTACCTTTCACATCTAATTGGGTTTTATCTCTTTTTAACGTATTACTGGGTAGGGTTAAGGAAGAGACGAAGAAATAAAAGAATCTTTACCAGGCTAGCCATATCTTCGGGCGACAGATACGTAACTTCGGTATGAAGGTGATGTGGAAACGATACAAAGAACATGCAAATTAGGCTAGAAATAGAAGATGGAAGATAAAACCACAAGATATCATATATATTCAAAACTGAAAGCCGAATAATAGAAGTATATAATTGTATACTTCAGATGTATTTTTATGGTTTGATGATCTCGACGCAACTTAAGCGGAGATTGCAAAAGTACAAAAGACATGAAAGGGAGGATGCACAGACGACACTAAATATATGTCTTTTTATCCGACTTGATGTATTATCTTCTAAATTTCTGAAGTTTGAATTTTAATGTAAAATCTGTCTGAAAACAGGCTGTTATCATTATAATTTGGTCTATCGAGTAAAAATGCAGCATAATTTTACATACTTTATCTAAAATTGTCACGTCACACACAATTGGTCGATTGCTGTATCATCCTGAAATGTCATTGTTCACATTAAGTTCACAACATTACACATCGATAAACTTTTAAACTTTAGTTAATCTCAATCAATTTTAAACCTGATTTTATCTTTTACAGTGATTTGAACATAGAAGTCCCGGGAGTACAGAATATCAAGACATTATGTAATTCTGGTAACATCGAGTGGATCAGCCCTTATGGAGCGTTACGCGTCGAACTGAGTTACACAACTGGCGGGCTGTACGAAGCCTGCTTCAAAGTAAAGACAGAATATGTTAAAATCAAAGTGTCTCAAGAGTCTTGGAAGAACTCTAAATCACATCTTGCAAAAGTTTTACCACAGTCATCATTGATTAAAACATTATTCAGTGTAAACGGAAGGACTAATGAATATTGTTTATATTCGAACACTCCCGTCCTGCTATATTTAGAACCAGAACGAACTCATGATATGTCTGGATTTCCACGGATGAATCTACAGTATGTGTTAGAAAGAAAGACTCCTAAACATTTAGAAAATGATTTGGAGGGTAAGGATCTTATTCGAATTTATTTTTTAACTGAAAATCCTGGGTTTCTGCACCAAAAATGTAACAACTATTTTTTCTGATGTCGAATTCAAAATTGAGCAATAAAATAGGACCAGAGTTTTCAAAGTACACAAAGAAACCATAATTACGAACTATGACGACGACACTGTCGCTTTAATTAGAAAGAAAAAGAGATAAACCTTGCATTCCATACAATAAATAGTTGATAAGTGAATTAAAGTAGGCTACCTTAATCAGCAGTGTTTATGCAGAGTACCACTAGGTCAGGCCTAGAATGCTACAACCCGATAAAAACTCTATTTATTGAAAAATTTGGTCTCCGACTAGTAATTTAATTGTAGGTAAAGGCAAACGTTACCATTGAGTATTTGTTGACAAAAGATGAAAAGAAATAGAAATCTCGGTCATATCTTGTATAAGAAAGGTGTTTCAGGTCCTGACACGAACGGAGGGGAGTAGATACCTTAATGGTTAACTTTATTGTTCGACTCCAATACGCTCAGGTGTATAACCAACCCTGCAGTAAACACAAATCAAGAAGTTATCAGCGCGAAAGGTGCTACCTGCCATAAGCCTTTTACGGATGACAGTACAATAGTTGTTTCCTCAGACGGACTCTTTCTACCTGCGTCCAGGGAGATTTTTTTTTATATCAAGCCCTTCCTTAAAGGAACTGTTTGTATGGCACATTTGAAGGACGGCCATGTCCATTTTAAGCCGGTAACGACATAGGTCATTCGACACAAATTAAGGCTATTAACGTGCAAAAATTCCAAAACCAAAATATCATCTTTCAACGTTTTTTTTTGCTTGACTATGCTTTATTTTTATTTGTTTAAGAGAACTTTTGAGAGAAATTCTGAAAATTGATAAAGTTAAAGAAAAAACGAGGAAACATTGCTATAACACCTGAAAAGCTAATGGGATAAGCAAGCGACAAAGTCAATAAATTAGCGAATAATTCTTTCTGGATAAAAGAGATCTTGTTTCGTCTTCTCTTGTGATAATCTTACATGAGTATTTAATCAGTGATTGTGAATCTGTGCTCTGGGGGGTTACACCGTTAGAACTTTGTCAAGGCAGAATGTAAATATTGTCACACGGCGATCAAACACACAACAAAAACAGTATACGGGGGACTGCAATAGAAAAGTCATCAACAGCCGAGCAGATTTGTGGGGAGTTAAATTGAAATTCTTGATACCGATAGTCTTTAAGTGGAAAGGAAGCACTTTGGGAAAATTCAAAACTACCACTGTTTATTTTGCCCTTCTCATAGTGTTTTCTCCTTCCAAAAAAATCTAATCGCGTTGCTGACATTATAATTTTTTGTTGCTATTCGTCTTTGACAACCACAACAGAAGTTTGGGAAGTACAGAATTAAACATGCATTAGTGCATTTTGAAGACTCGACTTCTTTTTTCTTCGTAACATCAACAGTGCAACCCATCGGCTATCTGATACTCTCTTAATGATGGGGAGAATTGGTTTATCGTAAAGGCGTCTTTGTAAGAAAGACCAACAGCACACAATTTTTTCGCTTGAACAGCTTTAATGAGAAGAGTAAAACCTCTTTTAATTACGTAATTTTCCCCTATCTGGTAACACTTGTAATTTAGGCATATGTTGCGCCCAGCAAAAGATAGCTTATAATTGATATGTACCTTGGTAAAGCAATATGGTCGCCTGAACTCACAGCCCAAGTGATAACCACTTGAAAGAAAATGAAAAATTGCAAAAATAATTTTCTTGTTTTAAAGAACGAAACCTGATTAAAATTTGCTGGAATGTTAAGTGATACATCTTTCCTCAGACAACAAACAAAGTGTGTTTGTGAACAAAGAATTTTTAAATTGGATGTCCAAAACATGGCGGCTAAATAGAGCTTTAACCGTTAGATGAATCCTTTAGTTGTCTGTACTGTAACTGATACTTATTAAAGTAAAAACTGATAGCAACTGAGGTAAGAAGTAAACAAGGGACACAAAACAACCTCAGTGTAGAAAAAAAATCAGGTGTCCACACCTGATAATTAAAGCAAAAAATGACACATGACATTGGAAGAAAAAGTGATTTTCTCTTAAGCTTTTGTTTGTTTGAACTCGACATGAGTCCTACAGTTTGTGGTGGAAAGTCCTCGAGAACAAAACCCATACCTTATCGGCTTGGACAAATCTTATGTTTTTTATGTTTCTTTTTGTCCCTCAACATTTGACGACTTTTTGACGTTGCTTACACGTAATCCTTTGTCACTTGAGCGGGAATAAAGTGAACACGAAAGAAAGAATCGGGAACAAAACCCAGATTTTAAATAGATGTCCCTCCCGATAAGTCCATTTACCCTCTTATCCAACTAATCTCAAACGCCTTTCAATATAACAGTCAATAAGAAAGTTTGTTGCAAATGGCCTTGGTTTGTTTAAGTACCAATTAATCTTAAACAAGATCTTTAAAAACGAGTTTTGTTTCTATACTTGTTAAACACACCCGGATGCATAGCTATCAATAAGTTTTTTTTAGCGAGCAGACAAACTGATTACAAACAATGCTTAGCAATCTTGGGATCATCTTTAAACCTTGTACTTTTTCATGTTATCTGTCATGTAGCTCGACATTGACCTGCATTTTTGTCTTTTTTGCAGATTGTCGTCCATGTGATACCCAAGAATTAATTCGGTCATACTGCACCAGTGATTTCGGTAAGACAGATTGCGAGAAATACTGGTATACAATAATATACAAAATACACAAAATGATCATCTTCTTCAATTGCACTTCCATAACCTTTAATTTGAGTTTGCAAAAAAAAAAAAGTGATATGATTCTGATGTAAGAATCTAGCTGCTAATCATTTTCTATTCCAAAACTTCACTCAAAATGACAAATCTATGAGATAGTATTTTTGTATTTTAATTTAAATATATTCTGTTAAGATTAGCGCTCATAAATTATTTTCCTTTTCCATTTTATAGTGTTTGTCGGCGAAATAGGACAAGTCAGACACAGAGAAGAGGATGACAAATCGGAAGTGCAATTCCACGTGACACGCATTGTCAGGAAGTTAAGCACACTGTATTTCGAACCCAAAGCAGACATTCAGCAGCAATATGGCAAAATAGTTGTTCATAAAAAATGTCAAGTGAGAAGTGGACGAGGGACTTTCCTTATCACTGGAAAAGTTCGGTTTGGAGAGCTCGCAAAAACCTGTTCTCCGTATTTGTCTGACTGGGAAAATATCGCAAACACAGCCATCCGAGAGGGCACAATGGAATGTCCTCTGGTATTATAGACATAATTCCAATGGATATAATAAAATAACATTTATATGATCTCAAATATTGAAAATGGCAAAAGTGCAATGCTGATAAAGAGAAGAGAACATTCAATTTGACATTCTTTGTGAATGCAAAATACAAGGGGCCAAAGAAAATTACTGAGGTTTTTGAGAACCTCGTTGCCGTTTATCAAATATGGCTGCTGACTGTGATACTTACTCGTTGGTGCAATGGACCAAGGAGGATTCGTTTATCTCTTATTGCAAAATTTACCTATCCCAATAAAGTATAATCTGTATTCAAATCATCGCTGCTTCGGGCTTCATGAAAAAAAAAACCGATCTCATTTACTGTTCAATGTGTTCAAACATTTTAACCTGGGATCTATTACTGCTTCATTGAATCCATCTTAAGGACAGGGTCATTGTCGTAAATTTGGTAGAGGTATCATTCATTTGACGGTGGACGTATCATACCAATGCATGCTTTATCATACCAATGCATGCTTCTTTTAATTGCAGTATTATTCGTGTATCATGAACAATGTTGTTTACATTCCATGAGCTGACTTACATGTATATATTGTTGTTACAATTTTGTTATGATTGTTTACAAAGAGAAATGAATAGTAAAGAAATAAAAATGTAAATGAATTTACTGTCTTTTAAATCTTATAGTGAATGCAATATTAACAACCCCGAGTATATTGAAACAAGTTTTTTATACCACAGAATCTGACACATCTGTTTCATATATTAGATATTGGATATTTTACTAGAAAAAGACGTTAATGATAATCTAACAAGCAATTATGCTTTATGATAAACGTGATGATTTTCACCTTTCAATCGTCAATTTCCCTTACTTATGCAGCAATATACCTTCCTCATCTGCATACTGGTTTTATATCTCCTAGACGATTCGATACGCAAGCGCATACTCTACGTATGAACAATTTCTAAAACTGGGTAAGTTATCGACAAACAAGTTGATGAAACAAGAATATCAGTCTTGTTTAAAGTCACCATTTTGTAAGTCATATTGTCGATATCATCAAATACAATCTAGTCGGTAATTAAAATACCGACTGATGTTTTCCATATTAATTGTTAGGCCATTATTTACACACCAATTGTCCACGGTATTTTATTTATTTCCCAATCATAACTGGGAGCACAACACGGCGGTGACCGGTCGGCAGGGGATGCTCGCTCATACATGGCACCTGATCCCATCTCTCATGTTTTAGAGGTCCGCGTTTGCTCTGCTCTTATTTTGTATAGTTTTATGGAATTTTGAGCTTGAATATACTGTTTGTTTAATTCCGTATATTTCATATTTATATATATTTTACATACGTTGAGGAGATTCTTTTTCACAGGCATTGTTTTGAACACAATGAAAATTAATACCAGTTAACATTCTATAATTAAAGTTTTATTCACTAGAAAACAAAGAAATAAGGTATTGTGTGAAGCAAAATACTAGCATTGCAATGAACTCTAGCATTGCAATGAACTCTGCAAAAGTTTGCAAGAGACAACCGTTAACCCTTGGAATGATCTGTAACGAACAAACGAACAGTTCGGCCATGTTTGTTTACTTTCAGCTAATAGCAAGAAGATCAAAGAAATTAAAACAAGAAATTCTGTATGCATGTTTGTACATGAACTGCAGTGTCCCCGAAAGAAAACACGAGTATCTGCAAAATACGAATGTCAACAAACAGTTGTAAAAAAAATATATATCAGTTTTTGCACTCTTTAGTTTGTTTAAAATGATATTTAATCCTCATGCATTGCTACGGGGAAAATGACCCATGAGTGCAACAGAAAAGTTCAATTGTCCACGTTTGTAAGAATAATATTAGAGCGTCTGAATTTAAAAATGAAATTTCAAAAGATTTTTTTTCTGAAACATTTACCCAAACTTTAAAGACACACACAGTAGTATTCAAGAGAGCAACGCTAAAGGTGTATAAACTGTAGAACACACATTTTATTCTAGAAATAAAATTATTATTTTGTCACCGAAGGCGTCGAGTGGATTTTATTTTACTGCCCACACTGTCGGGTATCCGCGCCGGTTGTGACATGTTTGGATGCAGTGAAAATGGCGGAGTCAATCAACCGCTTCGACTCATCGAAAGGATTTAGTCTTATTAAATGGAATCAGTAGTATGTAATTTTACAACTAAGAGACAGCCTGTGTTTAAAAGTAATTATTTATCCTGTAGCTCTGCCATTAGTCCACGAATTTAATGCAAAGAAACTGTTCCGATGGTGACATGCTATAGAACAACGTAACATGTTTGGATGTCAGTGTTTACAAAACTGTGTACGGTTTGGATGAAGTTCTGATACGGTTTGGATGAGATTCCTTGATATAAATCATACTAAACATTATGGTATAAAATGTCAATTTTAACACTTTTAAAGGAAGGGGCGGGGTTTTCAGATAAATTGTTTGAAAACTTATCTAGAAACATCCTTAACGAAGAAATAAATGGTAACAAATCAGGACTTCATAAACCATATTTCGAAAAGGGGGGATCACAAACAAATACTATAAAATGATAACTTGACTGTACTGCAACCCCGCAAAAAAGAGAGTAGGTTTACAGGCCTTTTAATGAACAAGTTCCACAGCAAGATGCTAATTATGATTTATATTTGGGGGGAAATGGTGTAAGAAGCCGACCCCCCCTTTTTTTAGCCCTTAGTCAATATACTGATTCCTGTGGGGGGTTTTTTCATTTCATTCTCTTATTACATAATCGGACATATTCAGTTTATACAATACATACTATTCTCTGAATATATTGATTCATGAAATAATTATTTACAGTAAAATTATCAATTTTATAGTTATATAATACAATGCAAAATAATAGTTTATAACCAAAAAAAAGGAACTGAAATTTTCCAATCCCAAAAATCCTATTTCCAGTGTGTGTCTGTATGTAGGGGGTGGGGGGGGTAATTTCTTTCTCTACCATTTTTTCAAACACAATATACTGCTTACCCTTTTTTGATTATATGCCATTTGAAAGGGGGGGGGTGTTAACCAACGCCCCAATGTTCAATGCAAGCCTATTTAATGATACCCCCCTCGGATTTAATGCGTATGTAATATAGAGTTCTTTTCTTATTATTCTCATACTTAGAAAATAAATTTACATTTGAATGGGCATAGTGAGGGAGAATATAACATATGTAATCAATGTAGCAAGGTTATTACAAGTTTAAAATCTCTGCAAAGTTGGGTCCGACATTACACGATCTGTCGCTCAATACAGCTGTGAGCACCATCTACATGTCCTATACTCGGCACTCAGGGTCATTGAGCAGTGACGGATCTTTTTCGTGCCAGCACCTACTGCGACACGGGACCTCGCCTTATATTGTCTTATCCGAAGGACCGTTCTCTCCCACAGTTGGATTCGAACCCGCGACGTAAGGATTGACTCCTTACTTCGCGACTCGAGAGCAGACGCTCTAGCCAGTGCACCTCGCGGGCGATGCAAGAGCACCAACGAAAGTTCGAAACGTGGGATATAATCTGCCTAAGAAATGGGACGGGACTGTTGACGGGATATGCATTATACGATTTTTTTCATTTTATTTAACACATTTTACATTTATTTTATGTCATCAGATATATGTAGTATCGTTTTTAAAGAAAAAAGGGGATGTGATCGAAAACTTTCCTTTAAATCGTGTGGAGAAAAAGGGATCAACATTTTTATTAAATTAACTGTAAAAACAATGTATGAAGAAGGGAAAGGTGACTTCTTATGTGCCTGTAAAATTTTTTTATGAATTGATACTAATATATATGTTATCATAAACGCCATTTCCTTCATGTAAGGGTGTATTAAATAAGCAAACTGGTTCGCATAGCTCTACAGGATTGAGAAATTTGAAACTATAGACCGTCCAAACCGTAACATATAGATGTTGAATTTGCATCCAAACCAGAACACTCCCATCATCCAAACCGTACTATATTTGTTATGGGTACATAAAATAAAACGGTTTTTAAATACATTTCTTGTATGGGACATAAATTACACTTTTGATATCTTAAATGATAAATGATTTTTCTTTCTTTTGGCTGCTTCAGATTTTAAATATATTTGACATTATTTTAACAATCACGAATTAAAACTTGCTAAAGGGGTATGAATGTCAAGTGCATCGATAAAAAAAGTGCATCAACGAGTTATTTAATGAACTCTATAAACAGAATTGAAACACATCATTTAAATTAACCAGATACCTATAGAATTTCAATAAAAAATTGAGAAAAAATTAATATTTACCAAATTATAGACCAGGAAAAGGTACATAGTATTCCCCGTTTGTACATTTTACGCCATTTTCACCGCATCCAAACATGTCACAACCGGCGCCGATACCCGACAGTGGCCCAGCTCTGCAAATTGAAAAGTGACACAAAGTTTGATTTTCTTAAAGAGAATAAAAGAATAGTGGAGATTATTGGGTGCTTTATATTTAGTTAAAGACAATCTGGGAACTCACATAGCCTGGTCCGTAGATATTCTGATAAACTGATATTCACCCAACTGTAAAATGAATTCGGGGTGAACGAAAGTCAAACGAGCCATATACCTACTCCGTACTCTTGATGGAGCATATATAAAACAGGTCAAAATTTCATATCTTGTCTTTTATAACATTGGAGGCGTCCATCCAGAAAGCTTAAGATTCATAACGAATTCCTCCTCATCTAACGAAAACCTATCAAGGTAGAGCTCTCTATAGAAAAGTGATCTTTATTTGACAATAAAAATATTTCAGAGATACACAATCTCAGTACTTCAAAAATGAGGGTTTAGACGTCGGATTTTATTTGAAACACATGCAAATGGCGTTTTTATTATTGTTCTTTCCATTTTCAAGTGCAAAGCTATTCATATGTGGAGAAGTTATTTGATAGTATTTTTTGGCCAATCTTTTTTAATTTGTGAGCCCTTAAGCCCGTCTTCTCACTGCAGTTATAGTGCTAGCAAAGCGCAAATTTCTGCAAAATCCGAGGTGAAGAGACGTGTGATTTGTTAAAATGGTTACAATTTGACGAGATTAGCAAATTATTTCTTACTGTTAATTAATGCAACACTCTACAAGAAGACACCAACGAAGGAATTTCTGAACGGTTTCTAAACTAAATTACTGAACAGAAGTAGCGACAACATTACACTAAACTAAACACTAAAAATAATTTTGGCAGCGAAAATATAAGAAACAAATGCTGCAGGACATAAATCATTTATGTCAATAACAAAAACAGAAGGAAAAAGATAAACATTAAATTTCAACATGAAAAATAAATACTAGAAACCTGTCAAATCTCTGAAATCTCGAGAAAACCTCGCCGACGAGAGAAGCACAGAGGGCTTTTTTGTGTGTATGTTATAGAGATATCCTTTAATCAAACTTGTACAAACACAGGTTTTATTCATCCTTGTCACTTGTGTCGATCTCGACTTCTTGTAATCTATGTATTTTCAATTCACTATGATGACATTCATATTTGAGATAAGAGGACATTTTAAAACTTGTTAATTTAAAGGAAAATCCTCAAGATACCGGGTATTCTGTGCCGTGTAACGCACATTAAGGGTACTTTAAAATTATGTATCTCTTCAAAGTTTCTGTGACTCATTTTGAATTTTTTTTTCTTAACAGACACAGACTGGAAGTATTTGTATAGAGTTTCTAATCATTTAGGTAATTGGCACCTCATTATTTGAAGCATTCTTCTTGAAATTAAAAATAAACACACGGGAATGACCAAGAAATGGACCATATTTCGAATATCAGAACATAAAAATTTAAAGTAAAACACTTTGCAATTTTGATTTTTTGCTAAAAAATTATTTCGATGCAGCTGTGCGTCTGGGTTGGATTCAAGACCATGCATGGTGGTAATGAAATATAATGCTTTATGTTAAATACATAGTCAATTTTCTTAAGCATTCACTGTTCTTTGACCTTGAAATTTTCACAAGGACATTCGGTACTTGAAGCTTTTTGCTTAATACTAGATACGTTATTTGTTCAACCGAAACATTTAGTGATTTTAATGTTTTAACCCAAACACGTATTTACCGTTTATACTAACTGTATATGCATTTCCCCACCCGCAATAAGTGACAAGGAAATGTGAAATAAGCTTAACACATCATACTCATATTGGTGCTCAAAGCACCAATAATCTGTTATCATGACACACAATGTACATATAGAGTGCAAGTTATTTATTCATTTTTAGACAGTTGTAAGTCTTAAAGCTATGTAAAACATCACGAAGAAGGAAAAAAGAAAACTATAAAAGGGTCAAAACCTTTCAAAAAGATCTGACTCCAGACCCTCATCAGATATGCATTGACGAAAATAAAAGTCGAAATAGTAAAAAGGGTCCCTACAAAACAGAGACTGGAGATAATTTTTACTCCTGTTTCGGCTAGATAGCTGCACAAAACCAAATGTAATGGATATAATTACATGTTTGTTTATGATTAAATAATTTCAAGACCTCAGAATATAAAAAAAATTCCAAACTTAAAAAAAAATAATTGTAATATCATCGGCACCTGACCATCCAGGTGAAAAAAACTTGATTTAATTTGGACCAAGAATAGACCGAAAACCTCAAATGTGATTGTTGAGCGATGCAAATCCCTAGTCTCTCACAGGATTTCAACCAAACAAGAAGTATGGTGCAATATTTCTCTGAACAAATAATATAAAAAAATCATATATTGCTGTTCTTAGCAACGCTTTCAAAACATATTCACCCACTCTTTGAAATCGTTGAACACTCTACTTCTTGGGTAACTAACAACGAACAGTGGTCAAGCTTAAAAGTCCATTGAAAGAATACAGATTCGGAGCAGAGCAAACATTGACCTCTAAAACATCAGAGGAGGGGTCAGGTGCCATGGAGGAGTAAACATTCCCTGTCGACTGCTCACACACTCTGTGTGCTCCTATAGTCATAATCGGGCAAACAAACAAATCTGTTCACAATTCAGATGGTAAAAATGTCCTTACAATTAGTAGGAAAATGCCAGTCAACATTGAATTAATTATAGATTGCATTAGCTGATAAGGTAATTGCATTGAACATAAGAACTTGCAAAATGATGGAATTTCACGAGACTATTGATACTATTGGTACGTCCTCTTGGTTGTCAATAGATTTTCTTGTTTTAGAAATTGTTCTTATGTAGAGCAAGCTCATGCGAACTGAATGAAGGAGAGATAAAAACCTCATTTGCAGATGATACATTTAGAGTAAGCGAAGATGACCATGCATATAGAAAAGTAGAAGTAATCAAGTTTTTTGCAAAGTTTTGTTGTTATGTTACTATTACATCTTTTTCTTGTCAAACATCCAATTATGAAACACAATTTTTATAGTGCCAAGCAGGCTATAGTGATGAAGAACATGAACACATTGAAGGATTATGTTTCAGATGTCGGATATTTAGGCACTGTAGAGGGTTTTTTGTATTCATAATGTTTGGGAACATTAGACGATGCATATTTTTTAAAGAAATACAACGTGTGGACTTAAACTTGAAATTTGAAGAGTGGATTCTTGTAATAAGAATGTTACTTATATTACCTGCGTCAATTCAGTTAGCATTTATTATGAACTGAGGTTTACACAATTGCATGGATGTTAATATTTGAATGATTTCTGTATTACAATGAAAACAGGCATTCTATGAATTTTATGAAGCTTTCCCTGCACCCGAGAAGAACAGCGATATTCTTTAAATGTTTTGCATTGTTGGGAAATGTAATTTACCAAACATTGCTGTTGTAGCAACCGATTAATCTGTTTTTATGTTACTCTTCGATCTCTTTAAGTAAGTTGTACTCCTAAGAAAAAGTTTTGACAAAATACATCAACAATTGTATAGTATTTATAACATTTATGCACAATTATAGACACTTACCCACAGCCACAGGCACTTGATTCGTATATACTGGGCACCCCTACTTACTGTGATTTAACCATCAATAAATAGGGGGTACCCCGTATACGAAACAAGTGCCTGTGCATTTACCCCGAAAAATCATTTTAAAAAGCTAAACAGTGTGTAAATGCAATGAAATGAGAAGCAACACTGAAATTGCAAATGACCCATGTAAATAATGAAAATATACGAAGGAAAGCCAAATTTTGTTCCAAGCATAGGAAATTGTTTTGCATGAATCTTATAATGATGATGTCATGCAACATAAATCTTCCTCATTAGTAATCTGTAAACAAAAAAAGTAGGAAGCGAGGAAGAGGGCTGTTGTTACATGTACACATGCAGTGACTCTAGAATGTGCAACACAGATATTTTTTTTTATAATATAAAATGTCTTTCCTCTCTTTTAACAAAAGCACGTATATTGCTCTAGCTGGAAGACAAAGTGAAAAAGACATGAATAGTTTAATATAAACAAGCAACTTGAATATTAGCTGGAGAGCTTTCGTACATTCACATTTGTTTGACGCCACAAAAACAGACGAAGGAAACCTAATTCTTGCCGGGTAATGAAAGTCTATCTTCATGAAAATACCAAGACGACTAGCATTTCTACACCGATGTAACAAAACAACTCAACCACGATGAATTCTTTCTATTGAGGAAGATAAAATTAAAGTTAACGCGCCACACGACAATGCCCGGGGGAAAAACGATCCCCTGAAAAGATAGTTCCAGTGACTTACTCTCGCGAGAAGATGATAGGGTTCTCATCTGACCTGATCCGAACTTGTCGGAGGGATTCGCCAATTACGTAGAGGGGCATGCACACAGTACCTCACCTTGGTCAACTTTATCTTATCGGGGGCCTGTCAGACAACAGCATGGCTGTCTGATGAATTGACTTGTTAGGTTGTAATTAGGTGAACGCTTCACCTTTGATTTTAGCAAAAAAGACGCTTCCTCAGCCAATCTTCTTGAGGAGTTTGTATTACGATAACAAGATAGCAAATGAGCGATATACGCTGTTTGTACACACTTACATGTGTATCTCTAGTCACAGGACGACTATGTATTATCTAAACTAATTATGAGGTTTTTCTTTTGGTAAACCTTGACCAAATATTGTTTTTCTGATTTGGTCTTGCTGGTGAAACAAACCTGTCAAAAGTTCACGTCCTTTTTTCTTTCTTATTTTCCAGCTTGCTTTCTGCATCGAGTCTGCGTGGAGGGTCTATCACTTTGTTTACAATACTAGTTTACTTTCAAAGTGCCTTGAATTTTTTTTAAAACTTAAAGTTATTATGTATTTTTATTGCTTAACTTCATATATCCGTGTAACAGTACTTCAAATATTTGTGATATTTTATTGAGCAACATGCTGAGCTTTGAACCTTTTCAAATGGCAAATATATATATTTGTATCAAGTGATTTAAGTGAACCCTAATTCCTGATAGACCTAGACCTAATAAAATTATTTTCCACTTAAAATAACATAAATTGATAATTTCTGCCTGTTTAAAAGAGCTTAAACGTATTTTATTGCATTTCATTTTCTTAAGCATAAGGGGTTAAAATGATTATCCTAATCTTTACATAAAAATTATTTCAAGATATAAATCTTAATTTTCACCTAATTTTTCATATGTAACTTAAGTGGTGAGAATTATCATTTTTTACTCTTGAATAATCAAGAACCCAACTTGAAAACTTCAGTGAAATGAACAATAAACAAAATTGCACGATTTAAAGTGAGATTTATTTTAAAAAAATAGTGACATACGATTTGCTTAAATATGATAAATTTGTAGCTTACTTATTAAGGATATTTAGTTTTTAATATAGCCAGTTGATGGTTTTTACAATTTTCTTCTTATAAAGGCACTGCTTTTGTGCTGCTTACGATCATTGTTATATTTGCGTGCTTCCTTAAATGATACGTATTCTTCAATTAGCAACGGTCATTTCTATTCTTATGTCGATACGATGAACCCCGGTGAACTTGAAATAAAAGATGCTACAGAATATGAAACATCTGTTTCATATTTGAATATTTTAAAAGAAAAAGACGTTAATGGTAATCTAACAACCAAGCGTAATGATAAATGTGATGACTAAGTTTTCAATCGTCAACTCCCCTTTACTTATGCAGCAATATACCTTCATCACCTGCATATATGGTTTATATTTCTTAGTTGATGCGATACACAAGAGTATTTTCTATACGTATCCATAAAAACAACTTAAACGAAGCAAGATATTGACAAACAAGTTTATGAAACAAGAATATCGACAATCTCGTTTAAAGTCATCATTTCTTTTCAAGTCTATGGTCGATACAATGACCTTGTCAGCAAATATAATGTATCATTGTGTCAAATGCTAACTGACGATTTTCTTTCTTATTATTAGACCATTATTTACACACTGAATTAGTTAACAAGGGATTTTCCCGTTATTTCCCGATCATGACAAGGAGCACACGGCTGGTGTGACCGGTCGGCAGGGGATGCTCACTCCTCAGTGGCACCTGCTCCCAGTTCTGATGTTCTAGAGGTCCGTGTTTGCTTTTTCCCAAAATGTGTATTATTAATGGACTTTTGAGCTTGAATACTGTTCATTATCTCCAGATATTTCATAATAAAAGTTTTATTTTCTCATTAGTCTCCTCAATGAAATATGAAGGCAAAACAGTAATTATGCTCAAAACTACATCGAAACAATATATAAACTGAGTGCAGAGCAACGCACGGAACTCTAAAAACAGTAGTTGGATCAGATGCCATGGAGGAATTAGCATTCCCTGTCGACTGATCGCTCCTTGTTTCAATATACTTGGTCTTGGTTGCTGTTGATTATTTTCATAAAAGCTGTCTGGCGACAAGTTGTATTTACCAACAAGTTCATGAATTTTATCGACCGTAGAATTTGCGAAATGTGTTTTCAAACGAGATTAGGCATACCATTGGTTCAACAAATAGTTTGTCAGTAGGGTCAGTATGCTGCCTTGCTATAAAAATTGTTCGTTAAAGAGCATGCCCCTGCGTATTGAATCAACTGTGAGAAATAAACCACTACATTCAGTTGAGAATGGTATATTGTTACATAAATACATTTAAGAGAATTTCATTTTTATGAAAAAAAGTGTTTCTTTTTAGGAGAAGCAATGTCGATATATAATATTATTACTGGAAAATACTGTTATTGAGACATATTACCCCAAGTTTATTCACATGACAATTATATTTTTGATTCACTGTTAATCAAATGGTTACACATATTTCCAAGTAACGAATACAGAAAACAGCAATTACGATCTAACACTATACGAGAGACTTAGTCATCATAGTAATTACTATTTGCTTGATTAATTACAAGCAACTACACACCAATTAGAACTTACAAGTTGATAATATCAACTCACGCTAACACCTTCTCACGGCCCTTGTCCCTGCTTTGTGCATTGAATCATATCGAACATGAAATATCAAATTTCCTTTTCTTTCTTTGGATTTGTATAGATAATTAAGAAAACATTCTCTAATTTAGCAAATTATGACATTCTTCTAATCCGAAAGCATTTTTGTTGATATCTATGGAATGTTAATTGTAGACAAATTCTCTCTGTGTAAATATTTTTTTCTACGCGAATAGTCTTTCAAAAAACTGTCCGGCTTGATCAGGATATCACCAGAGTGTCCAAAAAATACACTCAGTTCTCTAAGTATACCCTCCTTCGCTTTTTATAAACAAATCTTTAATCGTTTTCAGAACTTTTACTGAGTATTTTTTCTATGTTGCATTTGCCAAAAGATTTTTTCGAAATTTAAAACAAAATTACTGTCTTTTATATATGAAGACAATTATTATTTTTATGTTGTTCCCCTATTGGTTTCTTAAATAAAAAATAGATGAATCTTATTGCACATCCACGGGGCACCAACAATTATTTTCCAATAGATAATTTACCTATATATACTGCCTAAAATATACGAGTTATTGGAACAGAATAGGGGACCGTTTTTCATAATACAAATTACAAATAAAATAAAAAACTAAAGTTGACTGTAAAATTTTGTAAAGAAATCATTCTTTTAGAAACTTAAAGAATATATAAATATCTTTTTGAAATCTTTTAAGAAATATTAAAACCATGTCCAAATTAATCGTAACTTAAAAAATTTAAGCAGAATCAAATTTTGTTCTTTGTGAAAAGCTCGTTTGTAAAAAGGGACCCCTGAACTCTTGTTAAAATAAAAGTTGTTTTTCGACACCAAACTACAACCAAGGATAGAAATCCTATCGCACATACTAACTAACACAATACTAACAATATTCCAAAAGAAGACTTGGCTAAAGTGTTGGATAACTTTGAGGAAGAAGATTGTGTGACAAGCGGAAGAACAAATGGACCTGGATGATTTTTAAAACTGACTTGAATAGGAGAAAAAGAACGAAGAGTATATGAGCCATAATTCTACGATCATTTTTAACACAAAGCTTAAAACATCCTCTACACTGTAAAAACTGTGTTTAGAATCTAAACGCAAATCTAAACCACAGGTACTTGTGGACAGGACCCCCCCCCCCCCCCCCCCCCCCCCCCCCCCCCCCCCCCCCCCCCCCCCCCCCCCCCCCCCCCCCCCCCCCCCCCCCCCCCCCCCCCCCCCCCCCCCCCCCCCCCCCCCCCCCCCCCCCCCCCCCCCCCCCCCCCCCCCCCCCCCCCCCCCCCCCCCCCCCCCCCCCCCCCCCCCCCCCCCCCCCCCCCCCCCCCCCCCCCCCCCCCCCCCCCCCCCCCCCCCCCCCCCCCCCCCCCCCCCCCCCCCCCCCCCCCCCCCCCCCCCCCCCCCCCCCCCCCCCCCCCCCCCCCCCCCCCCCCCCCCCCCCCCCCCCCCCCCCCCCCCCCCCCCCCCCCCCCCCCCCCCCCCCCCCCCCCCCCCCCCCCCCCCCCCCCCCCCCCCCCCCCCCCCCCCCCCCCCCCCCCCCCCCCCCCCCCCCCCCCCCCCCCCCCCCCCCCCCCCCCCCCCCCCCCCCCCCCCCCCCCCCCCCCCCCCCCCCCCCCCCCCCCCCCCCCCCCCCCCCCCCCCCCCCCCCCCCCCCCCCCCCCCCCCCCCCCCCCCCCCCCCCCCCCCCCCCCCCCCCCCCCCCCCCCCCCCCCCCCCCCCCCCCCCCCCCCCCCCCCCCCCCCCCCCCCCCCCCCCCCCCCCCCCCCCCCCCCCCCCCCCCCCCCCCCCCCCCCCCCCCCCCCCCCCCCCCCCCCCCCCCCCCCCCCCCCCCCCCCCCCCCCCCCCCCCCCCCCCCCCCCCCCCCCCCCCCCCCCCCCCCCCCCCCCCCCCCCCCCCCCCCCCCCCCCCCCCCCCCCCCCCCCCCCCCCCCCCCCCCCCCCCCCCCCCCCCCCCCCCCCCCCCCCCCCCCCCCCCCCCCCCCCCCCCCCCCCCCCCCCCCCCCCCCCCCCCCCCCCCCCCCCCCCCCCCCCCCCCCCCCCCCCCCCCCCCCCCCCCCCCCCCCCCCCCCCCCCCCCCCCCCCCCCCCCCCCCCCCCCCCCCCCCCCCCCCCCCCCCCCCCCCCCCCCCCCCCCCCCCCCCCCCCCCCCCCCCCCCCCCCCCCCCCCCCCCCCCCCCCCCCCCCCCCCCCCCCCCCCCCCCCCCCCCCCCCCCCCCCCCCCCCCCCCCCCCCCCCCCCCCCCCCCCCCCCCCCCCCCCCCCCCCCCCCCCCCCCCCCCCCCCCCCCCCCCCCCCCCCCCCCCCCCCCCCCCCCCCCCCCCCCCCCCCCCCCCCCCCCCCCCCCCCCCCCCCCCCCCCCCCCCCCCCCCCCCCCCCCCCCCCCCCCCCCCCCCCCCCCCCCCCCCCCCCCCCCCCCCCCCCCCCCCCCCCCCCCCCCCCCCCCCCCCCCCCCCCCCCCCCCCCCCCCCCCCCCCCCCCCCCCCCCCCCCCCCCCCCCCCCCCCCCCCCCCCCCCCCCCCCCCCCCCCCCCCCCCCCCCCCCCCCCCCCCCCCCCCCCCCCCCCCCCCCCCCCCCCCCCCCCCCCCCCCCCCCCCCCCCCCCCCCCCCCCCCCCCCCCCCCCCCCCCCCCCCCCCCCCCCCCCCCCCCCCCCCCCCCCCCCCCCCCCCCCCCCCCCCCCCCCCCCCCCCCCCCCCCCCCCCCCCCCCCCCCCCCCCCCCCCCCCCCCCCCCCCCCCCCCCCCCCCCCCCCCCCCCCCCCCCCCCCCCCCCCCCCCCCCCCCCCCCCCCCCCCCCCCCCCCCCCCCCCCCCCCCCCCCCCCCCCCCCCCCCCCCCCCCCCCCCCCCCCCCCCCCCCCCCCCCCCCCCCCCCCCCCCCCCCCCCCCCCCCCCCCCCCCCCCCCCCCCCCCCCCCCCCCCCCCCCCCCCCCCCCCCCCCCCCCCCCCCCCCCCCCCCCCCCCCCCCCCCCCCCCCCCCCCCCCCCCCCCCCCCCCCCCCCCCCCCCCCCCCCCCCCCCCCCCCCCCCCCCCCCCCCCCCCCCCCCCCCCCCCCCCCCCCCCCCCCCCCCCCCCCCCCCCCCCCCCCCCCCCCCCCCCCCCCCCCCCCCCCCCCCCCCCCCCCCCCCCCCCCCCCCCCCCCCCCCCCCCCCCCCCCCCCCCCCCCCCCCCCCCCCCCCCCCCCCCCCCCCCCCCCCCCCCCCCCCCCCCCCCCCCCCCCCCCCCCCCCCCCCCCCCCCCCCCCCCCCCCCCCCCCCCCCCCCCCCCCCCCCCCCCCCCCCCCCCCCCCCCCCCCCCCCCCCCCCCCCCCCCCCCCCCCCCCCCCCCCCCCCCCCCCCCCCCCCCCCCCCCCCCCCCCCCCCCCCCCCCCCCCCCCCCCCCCCCCCCCCCCCCCCCCCCCCCCCCCCCCCCCCCCCCCCCCCCCCCCCCCCCCCCCCCCCCCCCCCCCCCCCCCCCCCCCCCCCCCCCCCCCCCCCCCCCCCCCCCCCCCCCCCCCCCCCCCCCCCCCCCCCCCCCCCCCCCCCCCCCCCCCCCCCCCCCCCCCCCCCCCCCCCCCCCCCCCCCCCCCCCCCCCCCCCCCCCCCCCCCCCCCCCCCCCCCCCCCCCCCCCCCCCCCCCCCCCCCCCCCCCCCCCCCCCCCCCCCCCCCCCCCCCCCCCCCCCCCCCCCCCCCCCCCCCCCCCCCCCCCCCCCCCCCCCCCCCCCCCCCCCCCCCCCCCCCCCCCCCCCCCCCCCCCCCCCCCCCCCCCCCCCCCCCCCCCCCCCCCCCCCCCCCCCCCCCCCCCCCCCCCCCCCCCCCCCCCCCCCCCCCCCCCCCCCCCCCCCCCCCCCCCCCCCCCCCCCCCCCCCCCCCCCCCCCCCCCCCCCCCCCCCCCCCCCCCCCCCCCCCCCCCCCCCCCCCCCCCCCCCCCCCCCCCCCCCCCCCCCCCCCCCCCCCCCCCCCCCCCCCCCCCCCCCCCCCCCCCCCCCCCCCCCCCCCCCCCCCCCCCCCCCCCCCCCCCCCCCCCCCCCCCCCCCCCCCCCCCCCCCCCCCCCCCCCCCCCCCCCCCCCCCCCCCCCCCCCCCCCCCCCCCCCCCCCCCCCCCCCCCCCCCCCCCCCCCCCCCCCCCCCCCCCCCCCCCCCCCCCCCCCCCCCCCCCCCCCCCCCCCCCCCCCCCCCCCCCCCCCCCCCCCCCCCCCCCCCCCCCCCCCCCCCCCCCCCCCCCCCCCCCCCCCCCCCCCCCCCCCCCCCCCCCCCCCCCCCCCCCCCCCCCCCCCCCCCCCCCCCCCCCCCCCCCCCCCCCCCCCCCCCCCCCCCCCCCCCCCCCCCCCCCCCCCCCCCCCCCCCCCCCCCCCCCCCCCCCCCCCCCCCCCCCCCCCCCCCCCCCCCCCCCCCCCCCCCCCCCCCCCCCCCCCCCCCCCCCCCCCCCCCCCCCCCCCCCCCCCCCCCCCCCCCCCCCCCCCCCCCCCCCCCCCCCCCCCCCCCCCCCCCCCCCCCCCCCCCCCCCCCCCCCCCCCCCCCCCCCCCCCCCCCCCCCCCCCCCCCCCCCCCCCCCCCCCCCCCCCCCCCCCCCCCCCCCCCCCCCCCCCCCCCCCCCCCCCCCCCCCCCCCCCCCCCCCCCCCCCCCCCCCCCCCCCCCCCCCCCCCCCCCCCCCCCCCCCCCCCCCCCCCCCCCCCCCCCCCCCCCCCCCCCCCCCCCCCCCCCCTGAAAGAAAGAAATGAAATTATACGAAAAATATGCCCCTTGCTGACTGAGAGCTAAACTAACTAATATTATGCAACTTTTATTGAAATCCATTTAACTATACATGTATTATGTACATACACATGTATAATACTGATATCGATATAGATATTTTCAATGACATTCTATATAGCTCCTTTCTAGCTTTCAGAGTTCAAAAATAAAAGAAGGAAATCTTGATCTATACAATTGTGTAATTGCATGTTTATTTACGTTTCTCATTCTAGTCAATTTAAGTAAAATAATAAAAGTAAGCAGACCTTTTATTGTGGTTAAATATTGCCTTTCAAACGCCTTTCACAATCCCTTCCAGGTTATCACTTTGGTTATGATTCGCTACCTTTAATCCATCTTCTTTAGCTTACACTGGAATTTCCTTTGTTTCGATAACCGCTCTATTATCGTTCAAATATATTACGCGTCATTTCCGGGAAGATAACTCACAGAAAGTGTTTAATTTCTAAACACTTAAATCTAAACATGTCTTAAATCTAAACACGTTTAGATATAATACATGCTTAGACGTAAGTGTTTAGCCGTTAAACACAATCTTAAACATGTTTAGGTCTAAACATGTAATGGAGGTGTTTATTTTCTAAACGCAGTTTTTACAGTGTAGTTAGCCATATTTATGAGATCTTGTAACCAGACCATGACTTCGTGGAATATTGTTTGAAAATAAAAATCGACGTTGAGAAAGGTTGCTGAAAGGGTTCATGATTTTTTTATACCCTTTGTCAGTTTTTGGGACCAGAATCCATATAGCCAAACCTTATCCAACGTATATATGCTGCATGAAGTCATAGTCTTGTTACAAGATGGCCCTTATAGAGCTTAGTTGTTTTGTTTTTGTTAGTTTATATTTTTCTTGGTCCATTCTTTTTTGTATTGAAGTCATTGTCAGTAAAATTATCCATATCAGTTTCTGCATACATTTTACGCATCAGCCACATCTTTTGAAACTTTTTTTTAGCATGGCGTTCGTAAGTACGTGCGACAGGATTTCGAAATTTTCATTTTCATCTTTGGTTCCAGGTAAATGACGAAAAAAAATGTTTTTAACAAGTACTAGTATCCGATATGTTGGACGAGGGTTGATCGTAGGTATGATTTTTTAATTTATATTTTATCTATTTCTTCTTGTTCTTTCCTAAGAAATATATCTGTATAAAAGAGTTTTTTGGTCCCCTTTTTTCAGCAAATCCTCAGATAATTTCAGTCTCTGACTGGTTATGGGATTCCAAAGGTATTGTATGTTTGTATTTTGTACATGTTTATTTATTTGACTTAGCAATTAAAAAGCAACTAACTTAAAGCACTAGCATAGATCTTTTTTAAAAGGTAAGATCTAATCCTTTTGTGTGATCATTACTCATGACTAGCCCCACAATGCATAATGCCAACATCATAAATTTTGGCAATTGTCATTTTGCTATTTCTTCTCGCTAGAGTAACCATGAAAATTCCTGTACGATTCTAAAGAAATAATTGTTTTCACAGTGATTAAACCTTGGCTCTTATGTTAAGGCTTTCGTTCGATTTTTTTATCGTTATTTTATTGCATTGATCTTATTTTGCAAGAGTTAAAATTCTGTAATGCACATTATCTGAAACTTGATGAATAAAAGAAAGAGAAACTAAGTACTAGAAAACAGAATAAATCACGTCTGATGTCGTTCCATAAAGAAACATTAGTCGTGAAAACTGATGAAGCATCGGGGAAATGTAAATCTAAAATGCTTTGGGTATTCAATTTCATCTTAAATTGTCGATGCATTATCATCTATGCAAATGAATAAAGAACTAGATGTAACTCAAACACGGATACAGTTGTAAATGCAAAAATATGCGGACAGTGAATTTTTTGATTTTGTTCCCACTTCAAAGAATATTACACATTCCAAATGAATCCTTGAATTTTAGAACTTATTAATGAAAGAAAATACATGTATTTGAAATGGGAAAGTGTTTTTCCAGAAACGTAGATCTAATTTTTCAAAAAAAAGAAGCTAAATTTAACTTAAAATTCAAATTTGACACAATCCGTATTATGAGCCCTTGGCACGGGTACCTGTAAAGTGCGAAACGAAATAGAAACGAAACGAAACGAAACGAAATCTGCCGAAACGAAACGAAACCTACCGAAACGAAACGAAATCACGACGAAACGAAACGAAACCTGCCGAAACGAAACGAAATCACGACGAAACGAAACGAAACCTGCCAAAACGAAACGAAACAAAACTATCAAAATGTTTAGAGTTTTTTTCAAATCAAGGTACATGTATATAATTATGTATGTGTAACTGCATGTGGACTTTTTTTTACTTCAAATAAAATTTATATATATAGTTCAAGCACTTGTTAATATAAAATTTTAAATTATTGATAAATTATGCTCCCTTCTCAGTCTAATGATGTATTTACATGTTTACCAGCTGCAAATATGCACGAGCGTACTATGCATGTATAATTTCAATATGTGCAGTATTTTCTAATTTTTATATCTTACTCTTATTTTCAGTCCTTATTTATCTAGATACAACATATCAATCAAAATTGATGTTGTTACATGTAAAGGCTTGTTTATGTACGGGTCGAAATAAAGTCACTGTACTGTTGTATTGCGAATGTCTTAAAACATAGGATAAACCAGCGACTTAGAGTATTTAGTAATCCATTCCGAGGTGTCTGATTTTATTGTTCAGTTATACATGTAACTACAACCGGAATCTTGTGTATCCTTTCTACGTACATACGGTCCTTTTTTTATCGAGGTAATTTTCGAGGAGACGTCGAAAACGATTTAACTGACAAGAAAAAAGTCTCTAAAAGCGATGTCAATTTTAAGTAGGTAAATTATTAAGTAAGATATTAATAAAATATGACACAGGCGTTGGAAGCGGGGGAGGGGTGTTAGCCCCCCCCTAAACTTTTCTTTTTTGCAAAGATATATATTATATAGGCATTAACCTTTTTGTTGGTGAAACCCCCCCCTTTTTTTAATATCCTTCCGACGCGTACGCCTATGTATGAGCTTGAAGCGAGGCCTGTGGTGCTTGAACTATATAGATTTCATATGAAGTAAAAATAGACAATATAATCATTCTGAAAGTTTTGTTTCGTTTCGTTTCGGCAGGTTTCGTTTTGATTTCGTTTCGTTTCGTCTTGATTTCGTTTCGTTTCGGTAGATTTCGTTTCGTTTCGGCAGATTTCGTTTCGTTTCAGTTCGTTTCGTTTCGTTTCGTTTCTATTTCGTTTCGCACTTTACAGGTACCCCCTTGGCACTTATGTGTCTGTTGAATTCGAAGATGAAATACTGCGATATGAAAATTGTTAGTCAATCAGATTGACAACCAAAATATTTATCTCGGTATTAAGCTTCAATTTAAATATTTATAAATGTCTGTGGTTTTTGTGAAGTTGAACCAAATTCACTAAGACTGATATGTTTAACCACTATACCAAACTACTCATAACAGCTATTGACATTGTGATACGACACTCGAGTATGACCTCATTTCTTTCTAGGAAAGAATATTTTGCTCTAAAAGGGTCTTTACTCCACATTGAAAAAAATCTTTCTTTAAATCTAACTTTGAAAGAGTACCTTCCAAGAAATCCCACTCAAAAAGGAGATTATGAACAAGCTCAGTGGGCATACTAATAGTACATTAATGCAACTAATGACCACCATCCTGTCATGTTGTAAATTTTGAATTTACCGGATGGCACTAAATACACAATTTACAACGTGACCAAAAATGTATTGACTGCCACCCGGCAAAATTTACAACTTGACAATCCCCTAAAAAAAATGACTTCTTCGATTAATCACATCGATGATATAAATTTATATGGAGGAAACACGGACCTCTTAAACATCACTGGTGGGATCGGGTGCCATGGAAGAGTGAGTATCCCTTGGTCACACCTGTCTTTTGCTCCTTGTCATAATCAATAACGGAAAATACGTAGACAATTCAGTGTGTAAATAAAGGCCCAAAAATTAGTAGGGAATACGTCAGTCAGCAGTTGACTTACGGGTAATGACAGATTGTATTTGCTGACAAGGTCCTTGTTTCCACCACAAAACTTACGAAATGATGACTTAAAACAAGACTACTGATATTCTTGCTTCATCAACTTGTTTGTCGATAACTTACCTCGTTTTAGAAACACGCTCTTCTGTATCGAATTAACTGAGAGATATAAACTCTGTATGCAGGTGACAAGGGTAAATTGCTGCATAAGTAAGGGAAGTTTATCAGTAAAGCTTTGTTTAAAGGTAACCATTAACATCTTTTCAAGTAAAATATCCAAATATGAAACAGCGTCCCAGATTAATGACACTGAAATCAGCAACACCGAGAAATGCCGAGTAGACTGCAAATCTCTCCTATTGACAAACCCAGTGCATTCCTGCGGCTCCCAAATCCGCTGATTCGAACGCGCTGTAAAGGGATCAACCCTTAATTCCCAACTTTTATTTGAAATGTGAAAAATTGAATTTCTATAGTGTCTTTGGGTTTGAAATATTGAAGATATTCTGGTTGTTACATGAGAAAGATTTGGAAGGACAATTTGTTCCTTTTATCAAAAGCTTTCCCGAGATGTCTGTCACTTCAGTAGTTTTGTTGACACAGTGAATAGGTGCTATCAACCAGTGTAGAAAGACGTGGTTTAGTTAAAGTTGTCCGATTACTATTTGTGTTCCTATAGGCTACTTGTTTTTATCAAACAAGCTCATGATTTATCATGTTTGGTAGTCTTGTTTGCTTGAATGAGCTTATAAAATTTACAATAACGTTCGAAAGTTTCAATCTTGTATGATTCATTTGGTTGAAATTGATTTTCCTTTTTCTTTTGAGAGGAGAAAACTGTCCTCTACATAGCAGGAAAAGAACGGTTGTGGAAATACCTGACACTCTGATTTTAGTGGGCAGATTTTATCACTAAACGCACTTGCTTTTCCCGCATAATTGCTCATGGTTGTATCATTTGAACAATCCAAATTATCAAAGTGAAAATTTTAAAATTCGACAACTTAATTTCGGGTCATAAAATTGCTATTCATTACACAAGGTTTTTTTCTTGACAGAAAGCACAAACCATGCGTCGGTCCTGCACTTTAGCTAATTTAAATCTCGTAATTGTACAGGGTGAACATAAATAATCTTGTAAAGATCAAAGCGACTGGAAGTACTGGTGTAATATGCGTTATGTAAATCAGATCAAGATTTAAAACCGAAGTAAATATGTAATGCTCTAACGAACTTCAAGCATAAAAACATAACTGCGCGCACCTGAGCCGGTTTAATTAGAATAGCCTATACACCTTTTTGAAGGTGAAATGGCAAGTAAGTATGTTACATACATCATAGAGTCGCTCACGCGAGTTATGGCCTGGCACCTTGCCTACGTTATTGTTCAAATGTTCATAGAATTTAAGAAAAATAATAAAATATGAAAAATGATCACTTAACAAACAAAATTTGAATTCCTGGTGAATTCACTTTGAAAAAGATACGGGATGTGTAAACATGGCTGGTATTATTAAACATTTGTTTTAGATTACATTAAATTGACATATGGCATATTAGTACTGAATGTGAAAGTATCACAATGTTCATAAATTCTTCGTGAAAAGTATTTGAAAAAGTTAATTTAAATAAAATTCATGTAGAAATTATACGAGGAAAATTACCTGATGGAGCAGTCACACAAGTCACACACTTTAGCCAGGTATCCATGCAGACATAAAATCACAATACACAACAAGCACTGTCCATGAAATGGGTTTAGATTCATGATCCTAATGACGCTCCCAGGACATTGTACAAAAAAACTACATATTTTGTAACTTTAATCCACAATTTAAAATAATCAAAACTAATATACAGCAAAGCAATGCATACATACAGACTTATTTGTCAAGAATCCGACAAGTGGTTTTTCACTACTTACTACTATCGCGTTCACAGCCAATCACGGCGTTGCATGACACGCGCAATCGCGAAAGTGGGCGGGGATTATTTGTATGACACGCCTATTTCACCTGATGCGCGCTTACCTGAGTGACAATTTCTTGGCATCTTGAGTGAATATTATTTTTCCCTGTCAAGAATACTTAAAATCGTAATCACTCATAATAATAAACTGGGCAATACACAACCAAATGAAAATAATTATACAGATCGGCGTTGAATAAATATCATCAATTTAATTTTAGATATATCATAATTATAAAGCTGCGAACAAAACTTTTAAACATCTAAAATTTGTTTGTTTTTTTGTAGTTTTTTTAAATGCATGATTTTTTTTGCTCAATATATTTCAATTTATTTTCAAATATACATAATTACACGTCAAAGATTTTTTTCTAGTAACTTTTTTTTAGAAGGACTACCTTGAATGAGTATCAATTTGCTATTGCTGCTATTATACTTAAATTAATTTTGAATAAAATCCGTTTTCTGCAGTAGATTTAACAATGGTGACATTTAGGTAAAATGATGCTATCAGTTGTATTTCGTGAAGATGAATGTTGACGTGTACTTGTGGTCTTTTAGTCGCCTTGCTCGCGTGTTTTCCTTTTGGCTGTACCGAATGTCATCTAAACTAAAGCTTCCTCGGCGACATTTTTAAAAATAGGCGTCCTTGAAAAAAGTTGTTCAAAATGGCAAAAACAATATACATGTATGTTAGATATCATAAAATCCTATTGTATCTACAGATTAGTACATGACGTACCAATGTTAAATATTTCAAATGAGAGTTTTATTTCATATCTTAAAAAAAAATATTCGGACCCCCTTACAGCAATTTATTTAGATCACGAGGTGCAAACGGAATACCTTTTTTCCCTTGAACGATAGATCATTTTGCACCTGTCGTTATGTCAGCGAGACGTTATGTCCTTAATGCAATTATACGCCCAAAATCTGATACACACCAAGTTTGTCTACGGTTCACCTTTACAAAAGAGTAACAAAATAGCATAAAATATAATTTTACCTTAAGGCATTTTGTACCAATGATAAAGATGTGTAAAAAACATTGCACATTTATAGAGTCAGTGTACATGTGCAATTGGCATCTAGTTCCACCTACATGTATATACATTGTATTGGGGTATCTTTGAATAGTTGAAATGAAATGCAAAGGGATTTTAGCTTTGTTTTCTTTTTAAGGCGACTAAGTGAGGAAAAGAAATCTTTTGAAATGTTTTGATAAACAATAGTGTCAAAGTTTTTCACGTGAGCGTAGTGCCCAAATGGCCTCTTGTTCTGTTCAGGGTTATATAAACTTCTTGGAGGAAAAAAATTATTCACAAAGCATCAGCTACTTTTATTTTCTGATTCTTTTTAACATTTGATGAAAATTCAGTTCTTTTTTCCTTGTCAGAGAATCTATATATTGGAACACCAGATGCAAAAAAAAGAGTGCAATCTAACTATTTAAAATTCATTTCTGCAGTCTCTATGCATTTTCTCCAAGCGTTTGTGTATACATATGGTTTATATAATAGTTTACACAGACGTAAACATAGGCGCATGTTTTTGATGACACTGACAACCTTGACTGCAAATTCTCAAGAAAAAGATGACATGAAAATAGTTTTTTTTAAAAGAAGCTGTTCCCTAAGAGATTAGGTTGTCATCTGTAAACCGTTCCCAGATCTGAGAATTCTTTGGAGTTGAACGACTTTAAGGAACCGTTGACAGATGGATGGTTTTTGAAGGGTTCAGAAGTCATTAATGGTCAATCATAAGCAGACAGTTAGTTAATAAGAAATCGACGGGGTTTCTCTATTTAATGCAAATAGCGGGCGAGTATTTTTTTTTCTTCCTCTCTATTTTTGTTCTTTTGTTTTAGAGACTCAGTATTTGATAGAAAAGATTTTTTTGGAAATACAATTCATTCTATTAGGAGAAGTTAAAAATAAAAATACAACAGTCTTTCTTTTATAGACTTGTTTTAAAAAATTGAATCATTATTTTGAATTCTTTACACCTACTATTCAATATTTTGATAGAATCTTCTATGTTCGTGAACCGTCGATAACCAACATTGACCAGATGTATATTTTGAGTGCACACATGCATATTGACAATCATAGGAGCTGTTTATTTTCTATTCACAACAAAATTTGGAAATCTCTTTGATGTGACCCCGGTCTTGGAGATAGAGATCTCTACCCACACGGAATCAAACAAAACCTCCCAGCTTCTCCCCGTTCCCATTCTACGGTGTCACTTCGACTTCATGTGAATGAGAGTGGTTTTACCAAGTGATAAGATTCCAATAATCTTGTATATATTTCGATCAAGGGGTCTACAAAATTCGTACTTTTTTCCCACAAGAAAATGTACCCTATCATTGATGAATATACGTGCGGGAATATTGAAGCTCCAATTTACTGATCTAAACGATACAGAGGAAGGACAAATTACATCTGCTCATATTTTGGTTAACATAAACCATCAAAGACAAAAACAAATTAGAACGAGAAATATTTCGATCTTTAACTCCAGCCTTTAGCATGAGAAAAGCTACACTGTCCAATATAAAGCTACCATTACTACAAAAGCAAGAACACTTGTGCGTAACGTATACACAATATAACATGATTGGTAATGAGTTAATTTTAGAAATGGAAAAGAAGTGTTGCTAGAGTAGAAAGTGAACAATGCAATTAATAAGAAAAAGGCACCCACCCCAATCCACCCAAATTGTTATGAAAATTACATGTACATCTTATACCTCGATATTGCTCTTTGACCACGAAGATGCATGGCAACCGTGCGATTTCTCGATTTTAATTCTCTCTCTCTCTCTCTCTCTCTCTCGTGAGAAAGGTCTAGGATGTGAGTATGTGTGTGTGTGATATTTTTTTTTAAGTTCCTAATAAAAGTTTTAAAATTAAATAAGATATAAGGAACCTAAAATATTACTATCGAGTAAAATTACTCTATTTAATTTGCAACATGGATATAAATACTCAAGTTTTTTTGTACAAAGAACTTGTATATTTTCTAATAAACCATCGTACAATTGCCACATTGATACAAAGTAAATAATGTCACGTAACATCTGTGTTGAAGCACATAATTTACGTTTTGAGATGACATATCTACACCATATGTCCTTGCTGATAATTGGGGAATCCCCATCTCCGTCAATTCGGATTGTACGATTCTCACTGGTATCAAATAATACGACTCATTCCATAAGATAAACAGATAAATGGCTTTATCTCAAATCCCCACTGTATCGCAGGCATCTTTGTCTTGTTTTTTTACTTCATTCTTTCCCGCCAAATAATCCTTGATATCTTAACACGAGTAATGGCATTGGACATTTGAAAAGCTTAAATGTACATGGCAGTCATATATCAAAATTGTTGGAAAGTGACATCACTAAAAGTAAAAGAACAATGTGTTTACTCACTGGATATCGAAACCAATGTGTCAAAAATACTTTTTTTTTTAAATTCTGATTTTGTTGCTTTGGGACCACGACACGCGAACTGCAAAAACTTATACAAAACCACAAAACATCCCGAGTGTTAAATCATTGCGGGGGATGGTTTATGGTTCTACAACCCGACAGTTTGTTGTGTAAATCGTCGGATATTGTGCAGAAGTGGCCATATTTTTACATCGTTAAAACTTCTGACTTCTTGAATGGCATTTCAAAAAGATTTTCCCAGGCCTAATGTATATATAAATCAGGTGGGAAAATTTTCTTGTCACAGTGACCTGCTATACATTCTGAATCTTATTAATGCCGTGCCAATAACTTAGTAAGATTATAGATACGAGAGGTCCCTGGGGCGGGCCATGACACCCAGTATCCAAAAAGTAAAATATACTTTATATTCAGAAATAAGGTTATAAAAACAAAAAATGAAAACATTACGTTTTTATTTTTGCTTTGTTTGTTCGTTATCTCCATATCTTTCAATAAAGAATCTGTGAAAGTATCAGTAAATTTTATTCAGCGGTATAGAATGAGTTGCGGATAAGAGATGAGAACCCTCCAATATTATAGTAGTGTTCATGTTTGCAATGGGAACCCGGAATATGTTTCTGATCGAAAAGTAAAATAGGAGATACACAATGGCAAATGTTATAAAGATTATATGAAAATCTTTTTAAATTTCATTCAGTGGTAAAAGAGGAGTTGCGAATAAGAGATGGACAGACAGACGGACGGACAGACGTAGACAGATGGACGGATGTACAGCTAGATGGGCATCCTGATCACAATATACCCTCCCACTTTTCAAGAAGGGGAGGTATAAAAAAACTTTACATATCTTGGGAACTTATGCATATACTGTATATCAATTAATATGAGTAAGTATAGTCAAATGGCAAACTTTTATCCATGCACTACTGTGACCCATTGCACCCCATCCTAAAGAGCCATGATTTGAACAATTTTATTAATAAAGTGTCATTTCTCGGACCGATTGGTTATATATGGAGAAGATTTTAAAAGATACATGCATTTTCTTATATACTTTGATTCCCTATATCAGGGGTCCATAATGTAAACAATTTAAAACTTTCACTACCCGAGGATGCTTTTTAAAATCCCAAAAACATGGCCCTGTTGAGGAGAAGGTATTTCCTTAACATTCCCGCTAGTAAACTATGAACCCCTATCGTGGTACCACCCTATCATTCGGGGCTATTAGTTAAACTTAAGAATCTACATATTATGTTTGTCATTATTTTTTTTTATTTTGGCCTATCGTGACCCCACAAGATAACCTGAAGGCCACGATATCAACAATTTAGAATCTACATCGATATACTAGTATTTAAGCAATGAATCATTATTTTTTGAGTGATATAGTTTCATAACTGCAACGGTGTGTGCAAACAAATTGAATAACGCGCGTTAGCGCGTTATGAAAATTTGTTTGCACACACCGTTGCAGTTATGAAACTATATCACTCAAAAAATAATGATTCATTGCTTATATTTACATTTTTTAACTGTCTACCTTAACTGCAAATGTGATTTCTATTTTAAAACCTATGTATTATCCTTCATGTAAGCTACATTTAATGGATCAGCCAATGTAACAGCTTCTGGTCAATTTGAACGTGATTTTTCGATTTTCGCTTGTGACGTTGCTCTTCTTCGGCGTTCAACGATTATGACGTCAAACTAAAACGCATGTTTTAACCTCTTGGCACCCTGTCTGTGTTATGGTGTTTTGAATGCAATAGATTTCCATTCTTTTTATACGCAAAAAATATATGTAATGTAAATATTTAAGAAATGAGGTATCATTCAACCCTCCAATATTATAGTAGTGTTCATGTTTGCAATGGGAACCCGGAATATGTTTCTGATCGAAAAGTAAAATAGGAGATACACAATGGCAAATGTTATAAAGATTATATGAAAATCTTTTTAAATTTCATTCAGTGGTAAAAGAGGAGTTGCGAATAAGAGATGGACAGACAGACGGACGGACAGACGTAGACAGATGGACGGATGTACAGCTAGATGGGCATCCTGATCACAATATACCCTCCCACTTTTCAAGAAGGGGAGGTATAAAAAACTTTACATATCTTGGGAACTTATGCATATACTGTATATCAATTAATATGAGTAAGTATAGTCAAATGGCAAACTTTTATCCATGCACTATTGTGACCCATTGCACCCCATCCTAAAGAGCCATGATTTGAACAATTTTATTAATAAAGTGTCATTTCTCGGACCGATTGGTTATATATGGAGAAGATTTTAAAAGATACATGCATTTTCTTTGATTCCCTATATCAGGGGTCCATAATGTAAACAATTTAAAACTTTCACTACCCGAGGATGCTTTTTAAAATCCCAAAAACATGGCCCTGTTGAGGAGAAGGTATTTCCTTAACATTCCCCCTAGTAAACTATGAACCCCCATCGTGGTACCACCCTATCATTCGGGGCTATTAGTTAAACTTAAGAATCTACATATTATGTTTTTTTATTTTGGCCTATCGTGACCCCACAAGATAACCTGAAGGCCACGATATCAACAATTTAGAATCTACATCGATATACTAGTATATCATTTTGGCTCACGTACCGTATCCTCAAGGGCTAATATATTTAAACAATTTATACTCTACCGAATTAAATTATATACTTTTTTTTGCTCGGTGGTTTTACCGTTTACAGACGGACAATCATCTAGACAGAGAAAGACAACTGTTTATCAGAAAAGGTTGTGGTCAGCAGAACTGGCACCGATTACACCTCCGCCAGAGAAAGAGGGATAACTCTTGATGAATATTATTGTTCTGAGGAGAGGTAACCTCCACCAGACTCGCAGCCACTCCCCTTCTCCAGAAACCTCGCGACAGCCTTGATATTTTTACCGAACTGAATTATATAGACACTTCTTAATTATTTTTCTTGCTTTATGTTAAGGTGTTTAAATCATTTTCCTTCTGTCTTATTGCCTAATTTTCACTTTTTTCATACTTAAAAGTTTTGAAAAAGGAACAAAATCGGTCCATTGTTTAAAAAAGAAACAAACAAACAAATGTATTTTCCATTATTATTCAGTTTTTTATCTATGATATATATAACATCAGGTACATACGACGGCGTATTCGTGCCACTTTAACAATGTAGAATTTTTTTTTTTAAATCGTTTGTACGATTTAATAATTCGTTTGTACGATTTAATAAATCGTTTGTACGATTTAATAAATCGTTTGTACGATTTAGTAAATCGTTTGTACGATTTAGTAAATCGTTTGTACGATTTAATAAATCGTTTGTACGATTTAGTAAATCGTTTGTACGATTTAGTAAATCATTTGTACGATTTAATAAATCGTTTGTACGATTTAATAAATTGCACAAACGATTTAACAAACAAATTCTACATTGTTAAAATGGCACGAATACGCCGTCGTAGGTACATATAACTGGTAAAAGTAAAAAAAAAGAACTTTGAAAAGATATATAATAAACCCTATGGAAGAAGAGAAATATGCCACTTGACACAAATATTCTTTGAAAATATAAGGATCGGTGTTATAAAGGTCGACCACTTTAGTGAAAATCTCCATTATAGTGGTGTAAGTGCCCCGAATTGCAGTTCTTACCCATGTGCATAAATACTTGTACTTACTTGATAAAGTTCATGTTGCTATACTGTTGGGTTTTTTCCTGTGTCACAAATCCCAATTAATAAATTGTCATTTTGTCAATTTTTTAAAACCAATTTTCCCGTGATGAGGAGTGTTTTTATACACTTTATCTTCATATTCCACACGACAATATGTCTAGTACCAATTGCAAGAGGTAAGGAATTTTACATTTATTGCTAAATATATTGATGAGAGCAATACTTGTAAGTAATTGATTTGATGCGTACATGTATGCATCATTTATTGCTAAATATATTGATGAGAGCAATACTAGTAAGTAATTGATTTGATGCGTATATGTATGCATGTACGAATCAGCTATCAAATTATTCAACTTGATCATGTAGATGCAAATTTTGAGATAAATCCATCTTTCGATCTAGTGCAAGAGGATAGTTTCGATAGGAATATGGTTTAACAAGGAACTTTAATAATATATTATACATAATAGTAAAGATTCTTGACGTAACTGAAAGTTGAAAATCGGTCTGGATTTTGCTTTACTTATATAGATGAAAAAAAAAACCGGTCTAATTAAAAAAAACATAGCGATTGATTTTGCAAAAAATGTTTTCTTATTAGTGAACTGTTTCTGTGTCTTTCTTCATGAATTATTAATGTGTTACCAGCATTTTTTGAAAGATAAATTTGTTTCATCTTATGAAAAGAGCAAGACATTACTAGTACCTAGACACAAAAAATATGCACTTAAGATTATGATTTGAAAATTCGGTGAATACATACTGCTGTTGACTTCGGACTGGACAATCCTCAAACTGAGCAATTTCTTCCTAATAATGAAAAACTTTAATATTTGTAATTTAGCTATTAACCAAATGTACTTCGCTCTCCCTTTATACGAGAGGTGTTCAAAAAGTTCGCGAACTATCTCTATATCTACAATACTAGAATTCAGATTACAAAAAAAAAATTGGTACACAAATAGCCATACACAAATTCTATAAACAGCATATGGTGAATAAAGCTTCTTGTTTGTGACGTCACAGTGTGAAAATGACGTTACTATGAAGATAACTTGTGACAAAAAATTGTTGTATTAGCCGTACTCTTTTAACGAACCATCGTCGCAAACCACGGCCAAAATGTACGATCCTCTCCCATTCTGGCCGTGGTTGAACGAGGAGAGAATTCTTCGTAGCTCATTAAAAAAAGTAGTTCTTTAATTCACAATTATATCATGTATATCGTAGTCTGGTTTGAAGATCATTTAGTCGATCGTCTGTTACCGTAATGAAATTGTAAAAGCAAAGGAGATCTATTCTTTTTATTCCTAATTCTAAATTTAAATTTCGATATTAACTGTAAAGTTCTCATGTACCATGTTGTATGGTTTGAGCAAAATACTTTGTAAAATGATTGATTGGTGAAGTTCTTAATTCATTTCCGCGTTGCTATATCTTGTTCCGACGGAGAAATTGATTTTTTGTCAAAAATTTACTTTTCTATGATGAAGAAGGTTTTCATACACCTAATCGTTATATTTTACTCGACTTTAAATCTAGAAATCAGAGGTAAGAATTTTACATTTACTAATCAAATATATTGATGGGATGAAGAGTGCAATACTTGCAATTGTTTTCATGCAGTGTACATTCATTAAATAATTTGCTCTCATCTTTGAAGATACCTTTACTTGAACTGTTGCACGCATTAAAGAATTTATATTTTTAATTATAATTAAATAATAATTAAAGGCATCTTTTGACTCTCCGTGGAAGGTAAATGAGTACGCATAATTTACGTGTACGCAATTTGATGCAAATTTTGAGACGAGGAGGTTAACCATCTTTTTGGTCCAGGACAAGAGGTATAAGTTTAGACTCATGACGTAATTAAAAGAGGAGAACCTGCCCGAATTTGCTTCGACAATTACATTGTAGGATTTTTAAGAAGCAAAAGAGGACATGAATTGTCATCTGATTCTCTATGTCTTCCTTAAGGAATTTAAATGTTTTATCGGAATCTTTTGAGGATAATTTTGTTTCATCCTTTGGAAATATAGAAGTCATGACCTAGCTATACACTAAAAATTATGCTAATCTACCGGTGAATGCAGACTGCTGTTTTACACCAAACTGAACAATCCTCAAGCTGAAAATTTTATTCTTAATGAAAGAAAACGTTTAAAAAAATTTTAAATAAGCTAATTCTAATCAAGTGAACTAGTTTAGCTCTCCATACACAATACATGTATTTTAAAAATATTTTCAAAAATTTTACAATATTTCAATGTATAATGTCTTAAGATATACATATTTTGAAGATGTTAATGGGAAAAAATGTTGATATAAAATTCTGGAAATGTTTAAGAGAAAACTTGAAATACTTACCTCGTAAATTTATATGTATATATATTTTTTTTATTTAAATTTATATTTTTATCATTTTTTTTAAAATCTGGGCCAATTTCAAGTTACTGTTTTCCCTATTTTGGCATTTTAGTATGCACTGTATACAAGTATCAGTCGAAAACGATGACGAAAACCTCCTACTTTTAAATTTTCTCCACTACTGTCAATTTTTTATCAGGTCTAGGCCACTAGATTTTCTGACGTCAGCATAAATTTGCATGTAAATTAGCTATCTGTTACTTTACCTACTGATGAATGAGTCGCAATGCATTGTGGGCTACTACAAGTACTCGGCTGTGTTGAAAGTAAAGGGCAAATTGAATTCTCCCTTGGAAACTTATTTTCAAACCTTTTTTGAGATTTATGAAAGAAATATTTAAAATGATGCATAATCTTTCATTTCTCTGCTTACATTTACAAAATTTGCTTTATGAAGCCTATATCAACATTGTTCAAAGAAATATACGTGCTATTGTGTCGATAAAGCTTCGAGGTTTTTTTCACGTGATATACGTGTACATGGATTTAAACAACAATACAAGGTACGCAATTATGATTTTAACCTTTGATTTAATCAAAAGGTTTTTTTTATCTACATGCAAACGTCAAAGCATTTGTACGGTATTTGATGCAACTATTAATCATCTAAAACAACTCAAATATTAAATGTGAGCATGGAGCAATGTCCACTTCCATATAAGGTAGTGGTCTCGACCTGTTTAAAGAGGAGTAAAGAAAGAGGTCAGTATATATTATTCGTGCAATCTATCTAATTTTTTAATTTCTCAACAGTTGTGGGCATGGTATAAATGCTTTTCTTATTGCCCCATTATCGCGTAATGCAAGATTTTAACATCCAGCTGATGCTTTCAATCCATTCTGACATTTGAAGTGCAAAGATCTTCTTTTTCATGTTTGACCCCTGGTCTGGGATACTTATAATACAATATTATGTGTTGAAAAATCGGGTTTTTCCAAACTTTGTTCCTTTTAGATACATGTAAGTTATTTAAAATCCTCCTTATTAACTTTCACGTTGCTAGTAAAGTTGTCATGAGCGGAACTATAGTTACAAATACGAATTAATTTTCTTACCTCTTAAATTCTTTAGATTCATACTTTCTACAAAATTAGTATCATTTTATCTATTTAATTAGAACATGTACTTAATTTGACATTTTAGCAGGTAAGAAGGCATGTTCAGATCAGGAGTTCACATGTACCTCTGGTCAGTATATTCCGACAAGGTGGACCTGTGACAAAGAACCCGACTGTCCTGATGGTTCTGACGAAACAGATGTCTGTAGTATGTATTTAAGTTTTATTCCGTTCTTTCTAAAAGATTTCGAAACACTTTATTTTTACTTAAGTTAAAAGGAAAGTTACAACCATCCTTCAATATTACAGAGAGAATGACATTGTCAATCTTTTGCTATTGGAGAATTCGTGTTTAAGGGGGCCGACTTTGGTTTCCATTGCGCAATATTTTGCGCATCATAGTAAAACGAAGCGTATTTACTATTTGAAAGTAACTTTTCCCACTTTATTATCAAAATTAAACAAAATAAAGAAATGATAGGTATAAAAATGTAATTAAAATTTTATATAACTGATTTTTTAACCCATTTTGCAATTGATAGTTAGGTTCACGTCTTACAATCGTGTTTTTGGCGTTATGATAAACTGAAGATCTTAAAGAAAGGGGTAATAAAAAATTTTATTAAGGAAAAAGTTATAAACATACGCTCTTGAAATTTAAAACAGAAATTTGAGTATATCTCCATTATTTCTAGTACGTTTTTATATGAATCCTTTGTGTTCGTCATATTTTATAGCGCTTTGATAAAAAAAAAAACCCAGGAAAATTCGTTAATTTTTGGCATTTCGAGATGCCCCCTCTTGTAACAAGACGGTAAAATTTTGAGTTTCTTACATATATTGTATAACTCATCAAATATTATAGTTTTAACAAAAAGACTATTGTAGTATTTGTATAATTTGCTTTGAAGTGCTAAAACTTGGCATTTTCCTGTATAATCCTATAGTAAATGTACCTGTATTTTCCTATTATGAGACGGTCCCTCAAAAATACCTTAACGGTAGATTTCCCCGAAACTGTGCATGTACACTGAAGTTGATGTAAGTTATATATGGTATAAATATGCACAGTTTCGCTATTGTAGTTTTCACACAATAAAACCCCAGTCGGCCCCCTTAAGTTGAACAATTTAAATGTGTAATTTACATGTAGGGAGAGGGCGTTATAAATGTTCAGAATTTGTTCCCCAGCCCTTTGTTATTAAATTACAATAAAATATGTTCTTGAAAATCATAGAAAGAAGGACAATCTCCATGTTTTGCTATGGGAAACCCAAGATATGTGTCGAATCAAGAAGTAAAACAGGAGGTGCACAATGGCATTATGTATCTAAAATATTCTGTGAAAGTCTCAATAAATTTTATTCAGAGGTATAAAAGTTACAGATACATAATACCATGAGTTTACACAAATGAATAATGCTTGTAAATCTGTATTGTATTTATTTTACTTAATTTAAATGTACTGTTAACGTAAAATGTTCTAGACACATATTTATTTGAATATTGGTATATATTGATAATACATATTTTGATCACATGTTAATTAGCGATTTGATAGCCCCAACTGCTGCATCTACATGTACATAAAATTGTATGGGTTATATCAGATACATGTGTATACATGTGTGTGAGGGTGTGTGTGTGTGAGGGACGTTGAGGGGGTGAGGATTTGTGTGTGAGGGTTTTTATGTTTGTGTATGAAAACTTTCTTTCAGAACTTTCTATCTTGTCATTGTATAAAAACCTTTAAGTCTTCTGGGCCCAAAATTGGAAAATAAAATTATCTTATCTTATCTATATACCCATCTTTTATCTGCAATTCCTCTTATATCACTGAATCAATCTAATTAAAATTAGATGTTAGATCCGCTCGCATACTAGCTAGTATGCAATAGGATCTAACATCTAATATCTTAATTGGATTGATCACTGAATAAAATTTGAGGAGACTTTCAAATCATCTTTGTTGCATAGTCCCATTGTGCTTCTCCTATTTTACTTTCTGATCGGACACATATTTCGGGTTCCCATACCACAGCAAACACTCTTCCTATAAAAACGAGGGGTGCTCATCTATTATCCGCAACTTCTACTATATCACTGAATAAAATTTCTTAATATTGTTACAGGTTACATAATGCCATTGTGCACATTCTATTTTACTGAAAACATGAACTTTGCCAATCATATGGGGGGGGGGGGGG
>PRKT01000110.1:821036-871034 GCA_003671525.1 Saccostrea glomerata | reverse complement strand
GGGGGGGGGGGGGGGGGGGGGGGGGGGGGGGGTATCATTTCGTGAACTCAAGAATTTACTAGATTGTTTGAGAAATAATTAACAAATAAAATGTCATTTAAAAAAAATTGATGTCACCCTTTGACCCATGCGCCACATCGCTCACCTGAGCTCATTGACTAGAAAGAAGAAAAAATCAGTACAGTATTGAACGGAGAAGGGAGGGGGGAGGCAAACTTTTAATTTAACATCATGATGCTTCCATATTGATAAAACTTATCATTGTTTTGGTGTTCTTAAACAGAAGAATTTTAAAGATTTTTCTTTGTTTTCCCGTCACGGTAGCTCATTCTGTAGAGCTCTCGCTCCATGATCGGAAGGTCGAAAGTTTAAGACTCGGCCGCGATTGACCTAAGACTTATCAAAAATAGGGAGCAACAGTTCCCTCACCAAGCGCTCGACAGTATGAAGTCAAAGAGAATCCTTCGGATGAAACCTTTAATGACTAAGGCCCAATTTCACGACAGGCGTAGGCACAAAAAAGATCTGAGTGCGGAGTAAAGGTTATGGCAAGCCATTTTGCCATTTTATTCGAAAAATAAAATTTATCTTAAAATTACAGAGACATCTCTCATTTTAGAGAGATATCTCTTTAAAAATAGACATATCTCTCAACTTCAGGAGATATCTCTCATTTTAAGAGATATCTCTATGAGAAATAGATATCTCTTAAACTTAAAGAGATATCTCTTTTACTTAAAATATATCTCTTATACTTAGAGAGATAACTCTGTTTATAAGAAAGATATCTCTTTTACTTGACCATATATCTCTTTCTTCTTGAGAGATATCTTTTTCGTGAAAAGAGATATCTCTAAACGTTAAAGAGATATCTCTTTCACCTAGAGAGATATCTCCTTTTTTTGGAGATATCTTTCCAAGTTAAAGAGATGGCTCTTAAAGTAAAAGAGATATCTCTCGTAGTTTATCTAAAGAGATAGCTCTTAGAGTGAAGAGATATCTTTCAAAAGTGTCTAAAAGAGATATATCTCAAGCAAAAAGAGATATCTCTCTTCATTATATTTATTTAAATTCCATTTAAAATGACTTCCTCCTTCATGTTTATCGAAAGTAAGCTTTTTATTGACGGAAGTACATTTAAGTATTTTTAAATTCGACATATTCATGATATTCTACATTATTGCTCTACTAATCATCACAAGTAGTTCAGTTTTGTCTAGATTGCAAATTAGAAATACATGTAGGTGATTATTTCATCAGCCGAAAAAATTCGGTCCATTGCTGAGATTATATAAATGTATATGCAATCTTTCATTTTTATCAACGAATTTGTCATTATTATTATTTGTATCAAGTATGGGATTTAATGCATTTTTGTCTACACAGTACATATATTATTCTGGGTAATTGCTTGCACAGTCTTTTTTCTTATTAACATCGAAACTATTCCAGAGACTTAACTTCCTGTTTCGCTTTGATTTTAAAGTTGAGAATTAATTATTCTATTTCAAGGATCACTGGAAAAGAGATATCTCTTTAGCTTATAAAGATATCTCTTTTTAAAAATCTAAAGAGATATCTCTATAACTAAGAAAGATATCCCTTTTAACCTTGTAAAGGAGATACTGTGGTTTCATTAATATTCGTGGGCATCAATTTTCGTGGATTTAGAAAAAAAAATCACAGTTTCGAGGGTACGTAAATTCATGTATAATGGTCCTAACAGAAAAAAATGTCTTTTACCTTTTCGTATTTTCTTTTGTCGTTTTCAATGCCATTTACAATATTAAGGGTACATATACAATGTAGATATTTTTAAAGAACATTACCAACAGGAGAAAACTCTTTAATTATTTATTTAGTCAATTGGTATTTCAAACGTTAGAACCTTCAAACTGTGTGCATGTGTGGAATACTGACGATAATTAAGTATGGCAACAGGATATCAAAAGTAACAACAATTAAGTATTTCAATTTACAAAATCGTGTTAGTTTCGGGACTTAACAAAGACATCCAGACCCATTGTTTGAAGATCTCAAAACAACACATTCACGCTCGCTGGGTACTTCACCCTTAAACATGTAAAATGAACGACAAAAAATTCAGCCATGAATGACAGGACTTTCACAACATACATACCCGTTATCTCATGATCATGTTTAACAAAAAATGTTTCTATCGAAACAGATAAAATTTAAATAAGTATGAAATTGTGTTGATAATTTGTATGAATTTAGCATGTTTTAAATGACAGAGTGTACATGTAATAATTATTAATTATTTCTATCGGAATTTTTTTTAGCGATAATTTGTTGTTTTCGCTCTACAAGTGATAATTGTAGTTGAACACTTAAATTGTTTGAGAAAAACAAATTTAACACATTTACGCCCGATAATCATCCTTTGGGGGTATACCACTGATTGTTTTATGCACTGACAGATCTACGTGTTGTTTGTTTATCTCCGTGCAGAATATTAAAACGTTTTTACTCAAAAAGTTCAGATAATGAAATAAAATTATATCTTCCTCTTTTTTAATACTCTTAAAATGAAAAAATACATCCCTAAAGTCAAACTGTAAGAGAGGGTTATTTAATACTGGTATATATTAACGAAAGTCGGAAAGGTTAATCATAAATCAAAATGAAGCACCAAACTTAGATGAGCATTTGATTTTCGTGGATCGACTCAACAACGAAATTCACGAAAATTGGTGTTCCACGAATAATGATGAAACCAAAGTATCTCTTTTACTTTTAGAGATTTCTCTCTCGCTTAAAGAGATATCTCTCTAGCTTATAAAGATATCTCTCTAAGTAAAAGAGATATCTTTTTTACAAAAAGATATACTGTATACAGGGAAATTTTCGCCCTCGTTTTATTTTCGCCTCTTTCACCCTCTTCTTGATTGGGTGAATTTGAAAAGGGGCGATTGCAAATTACACGGCATAATTTCTTGAACAGAACAATGACTTGGCGAATTAAAACGGGGCAAACTTGTTCGCAAGTGCAAAAGGGCTAAAACAACACAGGGCGAAAATAACCCTGTATACAGTATCTCTCTTGTTTAAAGAGTTCTCATTTAGTCAAAGAGATATATCTCTAAGCTAAAGAGATATCTCCCTATGCTAGAGAGATATCTCTCTTATTGAAAGAAATTTTTATTTCACGAATAAATAGTAAAAGGGCTTGCCATAAAAGGTCTTTATCAGTATATGGAGAAGTTCTATATGAGTGAAAATTATAGAACAAGAAGTAAAACAACAGACAATCAATCTTATCCTTTCCTATATAAAACTCTTATCTCTCTTTGTGGTACTAACTTACCCACCCTAAATCTAAACAAAAGTGAATCTTTATTACCTGGGAATTTTTCTATGATATAATGACTAATTATGGTTTCGCTCTTTTTGAGCAAACGATTTATTTCTAAGATGATTCTTCATATTCGTATAGACCCTTTGTTAATTATGCCTCATTGATTTGAATACACTTCATTCTACAATACTAGTACATAAGGTTACACTTTATAAAAATGACTTATTTTGGCTAAGTTGTTTTGGAGAAGATTTTGAGGATAATAAACATTTTGTGTGCATTAATTTCATCGTAGAAAATGATTTAATAAAGGAAAGATTTAAAAAATTAATTATCTAAGTAGTAATTTATTAACAAAGATTGCACTGAAGTCTATGGGAATACGCGATTTAAAAAATCAAATAATAAGAAAATCAATTAATACTTCGTATGTATCCAACGATATATTAAAACATAAGAAATAGAATGACAATTGAAAACAATCTTTTTTTTCATCAAATAAGTTATTCAAATAGAAACAGACGTAACTTATTTGATAACTCTAAGTGTGTAAACAATTGGTATATTTATATTCTTTTACTTTTTAAGTAGACATTTGAGTCATATTTTTAAATCTTAGATTTTTTCATTGAAAGATGGAAAAAAGATATTCGAGAAATATATTGTTTTATAATTAAAAACAAAGGGAGATAATACAAGGTCATATATTTGGACACATCCCTTCCGTACAAGCTTATAATGATATTAAACATCTACACATGATATCAGTAAATCTATAGTATGTAAAGGTTTCACACGAGTTTCGGACGCCAAGAACTATTTGATCAGAAAAGCCCACAATAGCCTTCGGCTCAGGTGAGCTAAACACATTAGAATCATGTTATTAGAATAGATGTAATGTACATTTGTAGGGAATTTAGGTTGAAAATATATTTAAATTTGCATAAAATAAGTTAAGTTTTTCTACTTTTATTGAATAAAAGAAGTGTTTTGATTGGTTTTAGCTTCCAAGACGTGCCCAGAAGATGAATTTACATGTAGATCTGGTCACTGTGTGCCAATGAGATGGACTTGTGACAATGAAATAGACTGTCTTGATGGATCGGATGAAACGGACATTTGCAGTAAGCTAATATTTCATATTTATTCTTTTAATTTTTTTAATTTACATTTGTTAAATATTAATTCATTCATTAGAATGTTTTGGGTCCTTAGATTTTGTCACAGAAAGATGAAAATATGCATCATTTTGATAAACCATGTTTTCATTTCAGAGAAAAAAACGTGTGCTATCGACCAGTTCAGTTGTGGAAACGGAGAGTGTATACCGGCTAGCTGGCGTTGCGATGGTTCCCCCGACTGTTCTAATGGTGAGGATGAGACGTGCGACTCCCCTACCTGTGCTAGTGATGAATTCAGATGTGACAATTCCAAGTGTGTAAACAACAAATGGAAGTGTGATGGAGACGATGACTGCGGTGACAACAGCGATGAAAAACAATGTCGTATGTATTTTTCTATTCAAATCTTGTAAAAATTATAGAATATGCATAAAACTGATGGAAGTTAATTTATTTTCTCTTTCTTGTGACAGCTGATGTAACTTGTGGTACTGGTGAGTTCCAGTGTTCTGACAAGCAGTGTATCGACAAGTTCTGGCAGTGTGATGGCGATGCTGATTGTAACGACCAAAGCGATGAAACAAAATGTGCAACCAAAAATGTATCTATTTGTTCAGACAAATCGGAATGGGAGTGTCACACTGGTGAACAGTGCATCCACGAATCATGGAAATGTGATGGGGACGAAGACTGTTTGGATGGATCTGATGAGGGTCCTGATTGTGGTAAGTTTGGTTCTTAAAGCTGAACACGAAGCAGAACAGGAATCTGTCCGCCATATTAAATTGCGCAGTCGCCATATATCTGATGGTTATATATAAAACCGCACACCTAGTCACTGTACAGTGTAATCAGTCGTCACCGATGTGGAAGGATGTTTGCTACATAGCACTCGTTAGTGACAAAAAGAAACTGTGTACTTCTAATGTAAGAATGAAAGGTACCAAAGGAATTTAGCAAATACACAGGTCAGTGAGGTATTCAAACAAACACAAATACACGTAACTGCAATAAAATGTAAACAAAGTTAATGTACGATAACCAGCACGAACAGGTGTTGCCATTCCACGCAAATACCCGTGGCAATACAATCCTCCATGCAGAGTTGTCGTTCTTTTAACTCTCTCAGGCACTCTGCAACAATGGGCTCACGTCAAGGTTTTTGACATAACATTTAAAATGCGGTGGTCGAACTTGAAAAATTGTTTCAAATTACACTAATATTTCTAGATTGATTTAGTGAATATTTATTCAAAAGCTCAAACATAAGCATGGACATTGAATTAAAACATTGACGCTGCCGTATGTTAGCTAATTGCGAGGGTTGAAATTTCTCAGAAGTAAGTCAAACTGCAAAGGCCAAGGTCAAAAATTCAAAATCGTTGATAGCCAAAGGAATGTTTTGTTACATGAAATACACCTGTGAAACATGGAAGCGTTAATTTATTTAGTACTAACTGTTTAAACGCTATTGCCAAGACTAAAGTTTTTAAAATTTGGTTAAACTAGCTGCTCTAAGAGCAGGGTCAAATTAGTGGTACTGAAAGAAAGGTCTTGTAACAAGGTATAAACCTGTGAAATGTGAATATCACAGCGCAACCAACTCAAAAATTATGGACAAGGTTTAGTTTTTGCGGACAGACAGAAAGACGGGCGAGAAAAAACTATTAACCCCCGAATCTTCAATTACTTGGAGCAAAATCTTGACATATCATTTCTCTTTTTAAGGCAAAACTGCATGCAGACCAGCTCAATTTAAATGCAACAACAGTGACTGCATCTACCACACTCTCAAGTGTGATGGCTATGTAGATTGTGTGGATGGATCGGATGAAGCTGATTGTAGTAAGTGCATTATTTTATCCACGAATATTACAAATGGAATGCATTTTTCCCCTCACATTCATAATAACAAATGAAAATGTTTGACAAACTGAAATTTTTCAGCTCCACCAGTGAGTCACTGTCCAGCTGACAGATTTGACTGCTACAAAAACGGCTCCTTATGCATTGAAGCCAGCAAGCTCTGTGACAGCAGAAAGGATTGTGAAAACTTTGCTGACGAAGACAACACACAATGTGAAAGTAAGCATATATTATTATCATCAAGCATAATTTATCATTTAGCTTTCATACATCATCTGTTAAAACTTCCATTTAGTGTTGGTTAAGAATTCATTATGTACATACATTATCACCTTCATAAACTTATTATGTAGATCTTATTCCATCATTATTTATGTACATATATGTTTTACACTGCTTATTATATGTTTATACAATATTTATCTAACCCCAATTTGATGTGGGTATTTTAAAGCTAATTCAAGTAGTTTGAATTTTAAAAAAATCGAAATTAAACACAAAATTTCCAGGTCATCCTTTGGTGCTTTATTTCTGACTTGTTGTCTCGTTAAATTTTCCTATTTATTTCCTCTTGTGATTAATTAGAAACGCTTGGAGATATAAGTTAGACTGAATGTTGTGTCACCTTGGTTTATTTATTTGGATTCTATTATAATGCCAGATTTATGAAGTTTTATCCTTGATTTTTTTATCTTTAGCTCTAAATGAGAAACAACCATAAAACTTTAAGTTTCTGACATCTTGCATGGAATGAGAAAAATTCAATACTGGCTGTGATAATTTGTTGTAAATGAAGAAGATACACCTATATACTCTGCACAGTTTACTCAAAAAGAAGCACCTAATGGCTGTAACAAATTTCTACATCAATGGCATATGCTTTATTTTTTACTGACATCGGTAATACACATAAATTATTCAGTACACTAAGGGGCATTTAACGAATCTGAATGAGGCATGAAACATGAGGATGATGATACAATTATTTCAATAAGCTTACTAGCTGTAGACAGATTGAAAATGTGTTTCAAAAATTAGATTTACAGTAAATCATGTTGCTTATAGTGATGCAAACATAAGAAAATATCTACATCCACTGAATATTTTTTAAAGAAAACCTATTGCGTTAATCACTGCATGAACTACATTAGGTATGTCGCCTGTACAGATTTCTTGATCAGTGGCTGTTCCATCAATGAAACATATAAAGACGTTTGCATCATTTATACAATAATTAAACTTTTTAATCCTTCTTTAAATGATTATTTGAACAGATATAAAAAATAAACAATAAAATGCTTTCTTTGTTTGTTATAACTGGAATTAACGGTCGCAGCTATTGCAGAAAAAAATTTTCATAACCCGCGCAAATAACCCGCTTGCGCGGGTTATGTATTTTTTCTGCAACAGCTGCTTCCGTTAATTCCAGTAACAACAAACAAATATAGCATTTTATTGTTTAAATCACATCGTTAAAATTCTGCATATGAAGTTTCATAACAAATTATAAAGATTTAAACAGAATATTGTATCCAGTGAAATTTTCATCGAAGTTCTATGTTAATTGGTGTATTGAGTTTTATGTATTTAACCTATCAACTTTTTGATATATCTGAATTATTTCAGAGTATTCATATTGTTCAAAACAAGCTTAAATTTTTTTTCTTATATTGCCTCAGAGATAAATATATTTAGATATGTGATTTGAAATAATAAAATAAAACTTTTTCATTGAAATTTTTCTTGTTTATAATATCTGGACTAAAGGTTAGATTGCCTTACCCTAGCCCTAACCCTAACCCTAACCTAACCCTAAACCTAACCCTAACCCTAAATTCGCCCAATTAGGAAGAGGGCAAAAGGTGCAAAAATAAAATGGGGGCGACAATTTCCCTGTATACAGTAGTTTCACAGTCGATAAACAAGGTTTTTTATTGAATCTTCAAAATGCCCATATATTTGTTCTATTTGGTAAAAACCAGCGTGAAAGCTTTTAGATAGACTAGGTAAACCAAAGGACACGTATATTAAATTTTTATGAAAGTTAGAATGGAAATTCACGAATAATGATACATGTAAACTGAATTGGAATCGTAAAGGAAATACATGTACTTGTAAAAACAATATTAAAGGAAGACTTCTTAATTTGAGCAAACCCATGTAACTTGAACAATGGTGGTTGTATGCACACATGCATCCCTATTGGCACAAAACGCCGACGGTGTGAGTGTTTAAATGGTTACCGATTAGTGGGCAACACTTCCTGTGAAGACCTGAATGAATGTGACCAGTGGCCCCCAGTGTGTTCACAGATGTGTGTAAATGAGCCAAAGGGATACAAATGTGAATGTATGCCGGGATATTACCCAGAACTACTCTCCAATGGCCAACATATTTGCAAAGTTATTGGTAAGTGACATCATTTCAGATATTTATTATCAAGTTAAATAATGTAGTAGTAATTTGATGTTTTTATTTTTTATTTTATTTCTTCCTCAGGTGAGAGACCTCGGTTGTTGTTTGCCAATAGACATGACATCAGAAAACTGGAGGTAGACACCATGATACTACAAACAGTTGTTGGTGACCTTCATAGTGCTGTTGATTATGATTACTACAACAAAGTAGTCTACTGGTCTGATAATGTAGAAGAGAAAATTATGAAGTAAGCATTAAAACACTGTACATAATTAATTAATTTACAATACACTTTGGAGTGCATATTAAAAAAATCTGGGGGGTTTTCACTATCAGGGCAAACATGTCTGAAAAGGGAGAGACAAATGACACAGGTGTACCTGTGATAAGTCGGGGTGTCAAAACTCCTGATGGAATCGCTGTGGACTGGATCTATCATAACCTGTACTGGACTGACACCGGATACAATACCATTGAAGTCGCCTCTGTTGACGCATCCATTAGGAAGATTCTCGTAGATAAAGACTTGGATGAACCTAGATCAATCGCTCTGGATCCAGAAAATGGGTATGTATTTGTAATTTTGTGTGGTTCTTGAGAATTAAATTGAATGCAAAAATTCTTATTGGGCAATGAATTATTTATACATGTTTGTAATTTTTATGAATAGGTGGATGTATTTCTCTGACTTGGGAAGAACTCCCAAGATTGAATGCATTGGAATGGATGGAAACCCTTCCAGCAGAAGTGTTTTAGTGCAGAAAGAAATTGAATGGCCAAATGGTTTAACGCTGGATTATGCTAGTCAGAGATTATATTGGATTGATGCTAAACTGAAGAGTATATTTACCGCAAAGTTGGATGGTTCAGATATCCGAAGAGTCCTACACAATGCTGAACAAATTCTCCACCCATTCTCCTTGACTGTTTTTGAGGTAATTATGAAAGCATAATCTTTTTCCAAGGAATAGAAAGTAGATTTAATAGAAAGTAGATTTTATTTGTCATCTGTTGTTTCATTTGTTTCCTGTGACTGTTTTGTAGGACAGTGTATACTGGACAGATTGGTCATCTGAAGCCATCCGTAAAGTTCACAAATACACAGGACAAGAATACACACAACTTGCCCTTGGTTTGAGAGCTCCGATGGACATTAAAGTCTATCACCAACAAAAACAAGTGCACCCATCCCAAATTACCAGTAAAAAAAGAAAACAAATTTTTATTTTGTAAGGGTAGAGAAGGAATTCACAGTATTAGTTGCTTTAGGGATTTTATAACCCATGGAAAGATTTGCTTAGGGAATGCTTCCTTTTACAATGGGCCAAATGTTGCATGAAGCATCAGTGCACCTTAAGGAGAGAAACTTGGTGACTTGCAAGTAGATTTCTTTATTCATCATGTATATACTTCATAGAAGATCCATTTGTGATGTGTTGCAATGCTTTGAACAATGACCACTTTTTTCTACCTTTCTGATGTGTTAATACCCGCAATTTAATCACTGCCACATTACTGAAAATTTCATATGCGTATTAATAGAAAGTTTCATAATATATATATAAATGAATCATTACAAAAAATCCTTAATTAGAAATTAAAACTTTATTTTGGCTGCTATTTAATCATAATATGGCAACTCCTGGAAGAGAAATATTGAAATGAATCTTTTTTATTTCAGAAGCTACATCAATCTTAAATATATCATCATCCTCTTTAACAACTGAGACCACAGATGATCCTAAGAATACAGCTTCAATACCTGTAGTTACATCCAAAGGTTCAGGTTTAATTTTATCAGCGCTTATTAGAGATAACAGCCCCGAAAGAAAATACAATTTTTATTGACGGTAAAAATTAATATATACGAGGGTTGTCCGGTAAAATCGTGGACAAGTTGTCTCGCATGAATAATAATCATCACTGCATTCTGAAATTTTCACTACTCGTTCTTTGGATGTATTTTCTGAATAAACATAGCAAATTTCAAATAGATATATGCATAAAAAAAACAAATCATGTGATTTTATGTTATGTATTGTATTGCCTTACGGCGCAATGATGATAACGTCAAAATGTGTAAAACAGCGTCAAGTTTCATCTTTTCTAAAAATGAAGTTGGGTAAGTCCAACTTAAATTTAGTAATTTCATTGATGCACATACTTTAGTCTCCATAAATAGTCGAGGAACCAATCTGGTACAAACGTGCGATCTTCTGAAGATTTATTAGTAGGTTACAGACAATACTCCCACCATCGTTCAACAAATAGACAATCTTATTTTGACGGTCAAAAGTGACGGCGTCTTTTGCTATTAAAATAGCAGTTTGTCCGTATGTTTTGTACTACCTGGGGACTCGATCAAGAAATACTTCACTAAGAAAACTCCCATTCCATTTCTATACTAAAGATATGGTGATTTTGGGGGATTTTTTTTTCCTTCTGTATTCATTTAAAGTGTCTTACAGCGCTATTACATCATCTAAATCAAAGCGAACTGATCTCCGGTGCGCCGTAACGTCATTAAACGTCACCATTTTTCGTGTCTTGTGTATTGCTCAGGGAACTGACAAAAATTAACCAAATGTCTTGAAATTGTTAATAAGTCGACAAAAAAAAATTTGGAATCGAATAAGGATAATTTTTACCCTTTTCTGATCTATTTAAATCTTTTATTTCAAATCAATACTCCTGTATTCTGTGAAAAAAACCTTCGTTTTTTGACCGTGCGCCGTAGGACCATACCCTGAACACATTCAAGCATAATTGTCTGTATTTTATCCTAAAAATTTTGATGCTCTGAAATATGGTAAATAAACTTTCACTGAAAATTTCAGTTTAGTATCGTATTCAAAGCAATGAGAACAATTTATTCTATTCCAATACCATGGTTAGTGTCGCTAAGTAAGGAGTTCATCCTTATGTCGCGGGCTCGAATCCCTTGTAGGATGTGGAGTCCGGTCCTTTGAATGAAACCGTATTAAATGAGGTCCCGTATCGCAGTAGGTGTACGTCTTAAATGACGAGTACAGGTATACATTTGCAGCTATTCACCGGAAAGTGTTGCGTCTCCATATTAGTTGAAAAATTCTCGAAAGGGACGCTTAATAATAATCAAACATATAAAACAAACAGATGTTAAATGCATTAGTGTTTTAACAAATACCATTACAGCACATACAATTTACCTTTGAGTCGAAAGCTGATTGACGATTTCATACTTATTGTGAGGCCACTTTTTTACACAATGAATTGTCTACGTTTTATTATTTGCATAATAATGACATGGAACGTGCGTTGGGTGACCGATCGATAAGGGATGCTCACTCCCCTGGGCTTTCGATTCCACTTCTGATAATTTGGAAGTCCGTGGTGTTCTGCTCCTGATTTGTTTGATTAAAATAGACTTTTACCTTAATTATTGTTCATTGTATTCATATCTAATGATAATAAAATAATAACCTAGTATTTAGAGCTTGATTTAAGTAGACAGTTTTACAAGCTATTGAATATTTATGCATGGCCCATTTCCTATTCACAGCACAAAGAACAACTTCAAGTCCTTTACCAACTCCTCCATCTAAGACAGGCTCCCCTAATAATACAAACAGAAATTCTTCTAGTTCTCATGGTGAGATTTGTTGCCATGCTTTGAACAATATGCACTTTTTTCTTCCTCTACGCTTTGCTAGCACTGGTCTTGCAGTATAATCTCTGTCACAGTATGGAAAACTTTATATGCAAATTTAAAGAAAGCTTCAAAATTAATTGTAAATGATTTATGATGAAGAATCTGTAATTGAAAATATATATTTGCTGTTATCTAATCAGAATATGGCGACACTTGGAAGAGAAATATTCATATGAATCTTTTGATTTCAGAAGCTACATCACCTTCTTTAACAATTGAGGCCATAGATGAACCTAAGGATCCAACTTCAAAACCTGTAGTTACATCTAAAGGTTCAGATTACAATTATAAACTAGTATATTCGTCGCTTCTTAGACATTATGGACCCGAAAGAAAACGAATTTTAGTTGACAATAAAAATATTTTCATTTGTCTTTACTTTATGTGTATCAGTAACAGTTAATGAAGCTATTGAATATTTATGCACTTATCATTCATATTCACAGCACAAAGAACAACTTCAAGTCCTTTACCAATTCAAGAAAACAAGACAGGCACAGGCTCCCCCAATAATACAAACAGAAATTCTTCTAGTTCTCATGGTGAGATTTATTATAAACAAAAAGTTAAGAATTATACCTACAAATGAAAAGGACTTTAACTCTAAACAATTATAAAATGATGAATAATTGTTTATGTATTGTTTGTTTTTAAACTTTGCATTTTAAACAATTTTACTTTCTTCTTCTTCGTCCTCTTCTTCTTCTATTTTGCATATAGTCACGTCATGTAAATATATGCTACACAAACGCAAAATTTATATGGCTATAAACTAGGGATGTCAACGAATAGTCGACTATTCGACTGTCAGTCGAAAGGACCGACTATCGAATAATGCGACCGACTATCGACTAAATAAAATACGATAAAAAAAAAGAGCGATAACTCTTGATTACAAATTTATCTGTTTATGAAAAAATTGTAGACAAAATTATTTTCCTGAACAAAAACTATTGACTTTTCATTATCAATGTATAAATGCATATTAAAAGCTCTTCTATAATCTGATAATTGTCAATAACAATTGTTTTTCTGATAAATTATGAATCACAGTGCTAGTTTTTTTTCTTCTAAAATTATAATGAAAACACAGTTATTTAGTCATTACTTTCTATGTATCCATAATATTGTTATTTTATTAATGTTCAAAGGTTCACATACGGTAGCCGAGACACGTTTTGATAATTTGATAATTACTTTTATAAAAACACGCATACATTGTATTGTTGTAAGCTGGGGCATTTAACTGTTTTAAAGTTACGGTAATCGCGGTATGTCACACGGGCACCTGGGGCCCGTTTCACTAAAAGGCGTAAGATACGACCAAACTTAAGTTAGGCCTCGGGGCGTACGCCAAAATTTAGTCCGGCGTAAGTTGCGTTTCACTAAGAGGCGTACGCCTGGCCGTAAATACTAGTATCGGACTAAGTTAAGGCCAGACTTACGTCCTTGACAACGAGCTTATGCACATGCGCATACATATCATAAAGAGAGAGAGAGAGAGAGAGAGGGGGGGGAAGAGAGAGAGAAATGTTTGATATTTATTGAAAAGATATATGGAAAAGATCACATATTCTTCTTTGTTATTTATTGCAATATTTGTTTTGAGGTCTATAATAAAAACTTAAAAGCGTTGAAACATATTTAGATTGAAAATATATCGTAAATTGAATTATGTTGAAAGGAATACATTCGCAACTGTGTTTTGTAGTGAAATAAAGAATTTAAGAAATCTCTCTCTCTCTCTCTCTCTCTCTCTTTCTCTCTCTGATCTGTCATGTTGATTTCCATAGCGTTTTCTTAAATAATGTGAATTTCGTAACAAACAAACATGTAAATATCGATATTGTCGTCTGCAATATTCGCTATTGACTCTGCACAATCAAAATGTCTTCGGAGAGTAAAAAACGTAAGCCAAACTGGACTGATGATGAAATGAAAATTCTAACATCTTGTGTAATTGAAAACAAAGATGTATTATTTGCAAAACTGTCGGCTTCAGTGACAAACGAGAAAAAGAAAGCTGTATGGGAAGACATCACAAAGCAGTAAGCATTTAGGTTTTTAAAATAACGATCAACAAAAATATAATAACGTCTCCGATTTGATTACATACAATATGTTCATGTTTACATGTTACATATAATGTATATTTATGATCAAAAACCTAACTAAATTGGCAAAAATAGGAATGTTTTTAGGTTTTGTGTATTTTTATATATTTTTTTATAATTTAACAAAAAATAAACAAACGAAGGTAGACTGGGGATTCAAAAATTTATTTAGTGTTAAAATTTTACTGCAGAATAAATTCTTCTTCTGCCTTGTGCAAGAGGGAAACAGAAGAAATAAAAAAGAAATGGAAAGATGCAAGATCCATTGTGAAGAAGAAAGAAGCCAGTAGAAAATACCAGACGAAGAGAACGGCGGAGGGCCTCCCCCGGAATCTGTATTCAAGGCATGGGAACTTGACGTATGTGTTTTCTAATATTAACCTAAAATTGATATAATTATATGTACTATGTATTAAAAAAAAACAACCTTTCGATCGTTGCTAAGATGAGTTTCCGATACTGACATAATTATTTTTTCATTAATGTTTCGCACTGTTTATTATTTAAAAAAAATTGAAAATTAGGCAACAACTATTTTTTTTGTTTTTATTGCTAGATTTTGTCAATTATACCGGATGAACTTATCTCTGGGATTGACGGAGGGGTTGATACTGCCTTTGCCAGTAATTCTGAAACAAGTATGTATAAATACATGGTACATGCAAGTACATAGTAAACATACGTTCACTACATGTATTTTTATAACCTCATAATGTTGCCTTCCCGACTTTTGCTTCATATACTGTTTGATTTTCCATGCTTTGTATATTTAGTGTTATTGTAGTATACAGTGTATAGTTATAGTATAAAAAAATTGAAATATATGATATCTAAATACTAGTATTTCTTTGTAACAGATAACTCAGCCTCATCATGCACTGCAGCCCCATCGGAAGTTTCCGCTGGAATTCCATCCTTGATTGGTTTGTATAATTATACATATTATATAATATACTTATAAAATTTTAATTCATAAAAATTATTATAATAGATTGTCAAAAATTTGATATGCACGTTCTTCACACGCGGAACACATAAGTGTGTAGATTTGAAATATTGATCTTTTTTTCAAATTAAAAATTGTATGTTTGTACATGTATATAGTAGAAGAAGTTGACGTTCCGGAAGAAGCTCCAAGTGTACATGTGTCCGGGCCTTCCACCGACACATTCTTTGCTTCAACTCTGTATGGATCTAAACGTAAAGGTAAAAAAGAAACAATGCCAACGCTATGAAAATTAATTAAAAATGTATTAAAAATTCCTTCAGTTTTAATTTTCGCGTAATTTTACGTTTGTTAAGAAAAAAACCCTAGTGAACTGTTTCAACTTCATTCATGCACTTTTAACTATTCATTTTACACATATGATTTTATTTGATTTTCTTCTGTTTCAATTGACATTGTTCTGATTATAAAACTTTTCATTAAAAATAAAGACACGGCCAGCGACCCCGACGCTGAGTTTATGCTGAATTTGATAGGAGTGAAGGAGAGAAGAGCCATCGCAGAGGAGAGAAAAGCAGATGCCCTAGAGAGAATAGCGGCGGCATTTGAAAACAAATTTGGCATTTGATAAATTTGAACACAAAATGATAAAGTAGTCATGTTCTTTATTACAATGTAAGTGTGTGATTTAATGAATAGATGAATTGTTAAAATAAATTTGCAACTTGAATGCGCACATCCTGTGCTCTCCTTGGTGCGTTTGCGTTAAACACGGCATTGTCATTGATGTTCTGTACAACCCCACCCTCAAGTAAGGGGACTTTCTCTGAAACAGCTAAATTATGAAGCCGGATACAGCATTGAATAATTTGAGAACATCTACTTGGTGAAAAGGGGAGTACTCCTCCAGTTCGATGTAAACACCTGCAAAGATTTACTTGAATGTAAATACTGTGGAATCATTAGAATTCGTGGTGGCTCAATTTTCGTGATATTCGTTGGTAGACCCCCCCCAACCACCACGAATTTACATCTTCATAGGAAATTTAGAAAGAGATATCTTTGTTACTGAATCTGAAAACCGACCCATACACGAAATTACATCTCCACAAATAACCAAAAAAACCCACAATCTAAGAAAATTGGCCCACAGAATTTTAAATGAATTTACAATAAAATTGTAACAAGGTTTATTTATAGTTGCAATAGATATACATTTTTTTCTCAAATAAAAAAAATTTAAGGTCGCTTTTATCGTAATGAACGTTTGAAATAAAATATTTGCTTGCAAATATGACATATACAGATATTTAACGAAAAATTGCGTTTAAATTACCTAAATCTGGATTTTAATACCCCAAACGATTTTTCTATGACAACACGAGTTTTTCCATGGGCATCGTTGTAATTCACTTCGTGTTGATTGGCTGGGGTTAAGAATGGCGTTAAGAGCCATTCTTTGAGAGGGTAGCCAGAATCCCCAAGTAACCACCCACCCCCTTCGAGATGTTCCATAACACCTGACAATCCCGAGTTGCTCAAAACGAAAGAGTCGTGAGTTGCCCCGGGAAAACAGGTATTGATTTGAAGAAATCTGAAATAATATCAACCAATTTTTCATCCTTTATGCATATGTAAGCAAACAATTAGCATTCTTATATTTGTTATATTTGTTTGGTTATATTTGGTGCAATAAAGTTATTTTAAAATTAACAACATTTACATTTTCAAAGGTTGTTATTTCATAAAACCCGTTTGACGATATATTAAATATTTTGATTTTCTCCTGTTGAAGTTTTGGCGTATACAAGGGTATTTCTATTACAAAAAAATGATGTGCTAGTATTTATGTTTTAATCAATACCGTTTATACCTCATATTGGAATCTGTTACGGCCTGAATATTTAAGGCATGAAAGTTTTTTCTGCATACAAAAGCAGGCTCCTGTGGTCCACTCATGCCCTTAATTGGTATTAGAGTACCATCGATTGCACCAACGCAATTTGGAAATTTGGCAATGTCATAGAACTCAGATTTTACATGGCGTAATTCATTGGCAGTAACTGGAAACTTAATGTTGTCCACTGTTGTATTTATTGCACTGCACACTGTATAACAATATGATGAATCTGCGTTAAAATCCTTAATGATATATATAAAGAATATTTGAAAAGGAAATGTACAACTGATTAAATGTATTACAGGCATGTAGAAACATGAAGGATAGTGTATACAAACATGTACATATTATTATTATAATTATTATTATCAGTATACCCCATAGTACTTGCAATTGTCACTTTTCTGAAACTGCTAAACCTAATTTCGTGAAACTTTGCAGTTATTGAGAACACATTGTGTAGGCGCATATTACAAAGAAATTCCGCTTCCTTTTTTTTCTGGGAATTTCGGTACTTTTTATTATATTCATTTTATCTGTACAAAATAAAGACTCAATAATTGCACGGAGTTTTAATACATGTAACGATTACTTTGGAATTATGCCTCATTTTGAATTACTTGTGTGTATTTAATGTGTAACATGCCATTTATTTTGCATGATATTGTCAAATATTAAGAGGGGAGGGGCGTGGGATGTGTTAACTTGCTCACTTTTTCTTTTATTATCATTTGTGAATGCAGGGGACAAAATGTTAAAACATTCAAGGGGTCAAATCTCCACATCAACGATGCTACGTGCCTGCAATAATTTTTAATAAAAATAGAGAGAGTTAACATCATTTTAAAGTTAAAATAATGAAGTATAACAACCTGTATGTACTACTCGGGATACGGATGATCTGGAAACGCCATGAAGGTCGCCTACTTCCGAAAAGAAGTCCGCCTTTGACAGATATCTTAAGGTGATAATTACCTGTAAGATGTTTATGTCTATCTTTATATATACATGTATAAATAAGTATGCAAATGTAGTTTAATTATATTAATAGGTACATTGTAAAACCCATTATATTTGTCATATCATGTGATTCCATGCGTCAGTATTTGTTTATTTATGTGTGGATATTTAAGAAGCATACAATGCTACAGTAAGCATTCACATATACATGTACCTGAATGTGGGTGGGAATGGCATGACTTTTGTATGTAGGTCGCCTCACAATAGGGTCAACATCATTTATCAGTTTTCGAATGACTCTTCCCGGGAACCTATACCTACTTACGAGATCTATATCATCAAGATACTCGAGAGGGTTGGTTCGGTCCCGAAAAACGCGTTCTCGCCGAGGTGTTTCCCTTCTTCTTCTGTGAAGCAGCCAGAAAGTCGCCATTATCCAATGTTTACGTCTATAGTTACGCCTGCCTTAGACCAGCCGTAGATTTTTGTCTTAACTTAAGGCGGGCGCAAAGTTACGCCCTTTAGTGAAACGGACCTTAGTCCAAATGTTAGACGTAAGTCCGGACTTACGCCGGGTGTAGAGTTAAGACAGGCGTACGCCTTTTAGTGAAACGGGCCCCAGCTGATGTGTAGATGCTGTGTTTATCGTATTTTATTTAACTGAGTTTAAAAAATATTTGCTAGTAGTTTTTGATGCATATTAAAACTAAATAAATATAATTTCATGTAAACATAATAGCTACAAGTCAAGTGCCTGTGAATATCTGTCAAAAGCATACGTAATGCATACACCAAAGAATGATAACTCTTGCAAAGTCTATGCAAACAAAAGTAAAACGGAAATCATGATTTTATTATGAAAAAAATGTTCCGAATAGTCGACTATCGTTCGAATAATGCAATCGAATGTTCGACTAAGGAAAATATATATTTTGACATCCCTACTATAAACTCAAAGCTTCTAAATAAATGATTAACAGTTTTAAACACAGTCAAAATCGGTTGAATAAAGCTAAGATTTATTAGCGGTTTTTCATCGAGCACAAGCCAGTCATAGCTCCAGCTATGATGTCATAGCCTCCCGGACGGAATTTTCAGCAGTCAGCATGGGTAAAATCAACGAGTAAGGTTTGAGCATTTCATTATATTGTTTTCATTTCTTTAAAATTATTGTATCTGTATGAATAATATACATGTTAGCTATCATAACTTTTAATTTCCAGGTAAACATTTTTTTTACCCAGTCCAGAATAAGCCTTGCTATAACGGTTTGATCCATGACGATTATTTCCACTGGTTTATTTGGATCAGGAACCCGTTTTACAAAAGAACTTAAGACTAAGACCAAAATCTTGAATTGTTTATAAAATTTAGCAAAATTAATTATTCTTTTTAAAATTGCCAGCATAAAGTTATCTTACTACCTTCCTTTAAAAAAGATTAAAACCATTTTAATTAAAAAGTAAATTAGAAATTTATAGACACAATTTAAATTTGGTCTTAGTCTTAAGTTCTTTTGTAAAACGGGCCCCTGATTTTCAACTTAATCAAATCCCCTGCAATTGCTTGAGTGGCACAACATTGTCTTGTTTTATTTAGAAATAATATCATAACCCCATCTCATTTTTGCATTACTTAAGTTAAGTTTGGTATATGATAACATTTTTATGTTGTTTAATTTTCCAGCTTTGTTCGCAATTTTAAACTTTTTTCTTATTTTATTACATTATAATATGAAAAAAAAGAAACTTCAGAAGAAAAACGTACGTACAGCTTTATATCATATGTAGCTTTTGTGGGTTTCAATGTTTTTTTCTTTTTCATACTAATCTTTCACATTTTGCATTTATCATTATTTGATAATGTTGATAACTTTATAATTACTCACTTGTTTTCTAGGTTTGCACTTTTTTAACGATGAGAAATGTTTTAGAATTGTTGATTCTAATTATCTTCATCACTATAAGCCAGTTACCTGAAGGTAAGATAGTTTACATCATTTACCAATTAAATTTTTCTAATACTAAATGCAAGAAAAAAATCTAATGTTAATACCTTTTAACAACTTAAAAAGTTGTTATAATCATATATTTTAGCTGAGCCTGAGACGCCACTTTCATGTAAAGAAAATGAGTTTAAATGTATGAGGAGGTGCATTCCTGTAAACTGGAGATGTGATGGAGAATCTGATTGTCCAGGCTTAGGAGATCAATCAGACGAGGAAAACTGCCGAAAGTTCATTTATTCAATATACAATACATATATATATTCAAGATAGTCTCGTCGAAAATAGACGTGAACGTTTATCATACATCGGGTGCTTTAAGATGATCTTATTTAACTTACCAGGGCCAAAGAACTTAAAACTTCGTTGGATTTAACGAGACTGTTGATATATTACTGTTATCAACATGTTTGTCAATAGTTTGCCTCGTTTTCAAAATTGTTTATAGGTAGAGCAAGTTCTTGCGCATCGAATCAACTGGGAGACATAAACTCAAATCCAGTTGGTAAGGATATATTGTTACATATATAAGGAAAGTTGAAATAATCGCGTTTATTATTAAGTTTTGTTGTTATGCAACCATTAGTGCCTCTTGGTAGTTAAATGTCCGAATATGCAACAGATGTTTCAGACTCTGTAGCATCTTTTAATAAAGTTCTCCGGAATATATCGAGTCGAAATACATTGTCTGAAAAAAAGTAATTGAGGATACGACGTTGCTATCTTTGATTGCAAACAAGGTCACAACAAGTTTTTTCTTCTTTTCATGTACATGTTTTGGGAATAATTTCTGCTTCATATGAATTAAAAAAAAACAGGTTTGCTAGCTTTTGGTACAAATGGAAATTCCGACACATATGGTTTGGAGGAGTTCCCCAAAAATTACATAGATACTTTCAATCAAAGTTTCTGGTATCTGATATAACAACTCTGGATTATTTGTATGTTCAATCAGAATGTCATTAACAAAATAATTCTACAAATGACCAATGATTGGGTAAATGAATAATTATACGAGCTAATTTTTCGTTTAAAAAAAAAGCACCTGTCTATGGTGTCAAAAAGCGTCGACTAGAATTAATCGTGGGTAATGGTTGAATAAAGTGATTTTTTTTATTTTGATCAGAATTCCTCTAAGTATTCACATCTTATCTACACCACTTGGTTATTAGTGTTATACGCTACTTTTAAATTTTCTCCACTACTGTCAATTTTTTATCAGGTCTAGGCCACTAGATTTTCTGACGTCAGCATAAATTTGCATGTAAATTAGCTATCTGTTACTTTACCTACTGATGAATGAGTCGCAATGCATTGTGGGCTACTACAAGTACTCGGCTGTGTTGAAAGTAAAGGGCAAATTGAATTCTCCCTTGGAAACTTATTTTCAAACCTTTTTTGAGATTTATGAAAGAAATATTTAAAATGATGCATAATCTTTCATTTCTCTGCTTACATTTACAAAATTTGCTTTATGAAGCCTATATCAACATTGTTCAAAGAAATATACGTGCTATTGTGTCGATAAAGCTTCGAGGTTTTTTTCACGTGATATACGTGTACATGGATTTAAACAACAATACAAGGTACGCAATTATGATTTTAACCTTTGATTTAATCAAAAGGTTTTTTTTATCTACATGCAAACGTCAAAGCATTTGTACGGTATTTGATGCAACTATTAATCATCTAAAACAACTCAAATATTAAATGTGAGCATGGAGCAATGTCCACTTCCATATAAGGTAGTGGTCTCGACCTGTTTAAAGAGGAGTAAAGAAAGAGGTCAGTATATATTATTCGTGCAATCTATCTAATTTTTTAATTTCTCAACAGTTGTGGGCATGGTATAAATGCTTTTCTTATTGCCCCATTATCGCGTAATGCAAGATTTTAACATCCAGCTGATGCTTTCAATCCATTCTGACATTTGAAGTGCAAAGATCTTCTTTTTCATGTTTGACCCCTGGTCTGGGATACTTATAATACAATATTATGTGTTGAAAAATCGGGTTTTTCCAAACTTTGTTCCTTTTAGATACATGTAAGTTATTTAAAATCCTCCTTATTAACTTTCACGTTGCTAGTAAAGTTGTCATGAGCGGAACTATAGTTACAAATACGAATTAATTTTCTTACCTCTTAAATTCTTTAGATTCATACTTTCTACAAAATTAGTATCATTTTATCTATTTAATTAGAACATGTACTTAATTTGACATTTTAGCAGGTAAGAAGGCATGTTCAGATCAGGAGTTCACATGTACCTCTGGTCAGTATATTCCGACAAGGTGGACCTGTGACAAAGAACCCGACTGTCCTGATGGTTCTGACGAAACAGATGTCTGTAGTATGTATTTAAGTTTTATTCCGTTCTTTCTAAAAGATTTCGAAACACTTTATTTTTACTTAACTTAAAAGGAAAGTTACAATAATGGTATTTTTATTTTTCAGAAAATAAAACATGTGCTAACGAACAGTTCAGTTGTGGAAATGGAGAGTGTATACCAACTAGCTGGCGTTGTGATGGTTCACCCGACTGTTCTAATGGTGAGGATGAGACGTGCGACTCCCCTACCTGTGCTGGCGATGAATTCAGATGTGACAACTCCAAGTGTGTAAACATCAAATGGTAGTGTGATGGAGATGATGACTGCGGTGACAACAGCGATAAAAATGCGGGTGATCGGTCGATCAAAGTTTATTCCATCTAAGATGTCCAGCAACGCACTGCTTTGTTTTCTATAAACAGGGTTATTTTCGCCCGTGTTCTTTTCGCCCTTTCGAACTGTGAACAATTTTGCGCCGTTTTAAATTCGCCAATTCATAGTAAGAAATTATTAAGTGTAATTTGAATTTGCCCCGTTTAAAATTTGCCCAATCAAGGAGAGGGCGAAAGGGGCGAAAATTCCCCTGTATACAGTATTTTGTGTTGACATCTTCGTGTGCATGTAAAATTATAACATCTTATGTACTGAATGGATTCTTTTAAATGCATACAATTTAATACATTTACATGATTACATACTGATTTAGGCATTTATGGCGTTTATTAGTTCATATACTCGATAGTAATTTTTGAGGATCCTTGTCTCATGAAATTTTGAAACTTTTGATAGCAACTATTTATGAAAGAAAATATCACACACACACACATACACACCATCACATCCTCACGAGAGAGAGAGAGAAAGAGAGAGAGTTAAAATCTAGAAATCGCACGGTTGTGTGCAAATGCATCTTCGTGGTTAAAGAGCAATATCGAGGTACTGCAATATCAGAAATTCATGTACATTTATGCATTGCAATTATTTGGGTGGGGTGAGGGTATGTGCCTTCTATCATTGATTGCATTGTTAATTCTAAAAAAAAATTAAATTGAGTGAGAAGTGGGGGGCAATTTCTACTCTAACAATATTTCTTTTCCATTTCTAAAATCAACTCATTAACAATGTTATTAGCTCACCTGAGCCAAAGGCTCAAGTGAGCTTTTCTGATCAAAATATGTCCGTTGTCTGTCGTTGTCGTCGTCGTTGTTGTTGTTATTGTTGTCGTTAACTTTTCTCATTTTCATCTTCTTCTCAAGAACCACTGGGCCAATTTCAACCAAACTTGCAACAAAGTATCCTTAGGTAAAGGGGATTCAAGTTTGTTCAAATGAAGGGCCATGCCCTTTTCCAAGGGGAGATAATTATGAATTAGAGAAAAATTAATGGCATTTTTAAAAAATCTTCTTCTCAAGAACCACTTGGCCAGGAAAGATGAAACTCATGTGGAATCATCCTCAGGTAGTGTAGATTCAAGTTTGATCAAATCATGACCCCCGGGGGTAGGGTGGGGCCAAAATGGCTGATCAAAGATTTACACAGGAATATATAGGAAAAATCTTTAAAAATCTTTTCAAGAACCACTGGGCCAGGAAAGATGGAACTCATGTGGAATCATCCTCAGATAGTGTAGATTCATGTTTGTTTAAATCATAACCCCTGGGGGTAGGGTGGGGCCAAAATGGCCGATCAAAGATTTACATAGGAATATATAAGAAAAATCTTTAAAACTTCTTCTCAAGAACCACTTGGCCAGGAAAGATGAAACTCATGTGGAATCATTCTCAGGTAATGTAGATTCAAGTTTGTATAAATCATGACCCCCGGGGTAGGGTGGGGCCAAAATAGCTGATTAAAGTTTTACATAGGAATATATTGGAAAAATCTTTAAAAATCTTCTCTAGAACTACTGGGCCAGGAAAGATGAAACTCATGTGGAATCATCCTCAGATAGTATAGATTCAAGTTTGTTCAAATCATGACCCCCGGGGGTAGGGTGGGGCCAAAATGGCTGATCAAAGATTTACATAGGAATATAAAGAACAAATCTTTAAAACCTTCTTCTCAAGAACCACTGGGCCAGGAAAGATGATACTCATGTGGAATCATCCTCAGGTAGTGTAGATTCATGTTTGTTTAAATCATAACCCCTGGGGGTATGGTGGGGTCAAATGGCCGATCAAAGTTTTACATCGGAATATATAGGAAAAATCTTTGAAAATCTTCTCAAGAACCATTGAGACAGGAAAAATGAAACTCATGTAGAATTATCCTCAGGTAGTGTAGATTCAAGTTGTTCAAATCATGACCCCGTGGGGTAGGGTGGGGCCAAAATGGCCGACGAAAGTTTCTTCATAGGAATATATAGGAAATTTTTTTTAAAATCTTCTTTTCAAGTGCTTCAAAGCCATGATTAGTAATATTTATATGGAATTATCCTCAGGTAGTGTATATTTCAAGTTCGTCCAAATCATGTTCCCCTGAGGGGGGGGGGGTAAAATTCAAGCCCCCCTACCTTATAAAACTTTCAGTTCTGATCTGATTTGTGCTTTTTCCTAGCTGATGTGCTCAGGTGAGCGCTGTGGCCCATGATCCTCTTGTATAAAATAATTGTATAACTTCTGAAGAAGTTTTTCTTGCTTCAGTTAGTAACGGTAGCTTTATATTGACAGTATTATAGTACAGTTTTTCTCATTCTAAAGGCGAGAGTATACAGGTCTCGATTTAAAGATCGAAATATTTTCTCGTTCTAATTTGTTTTTGTCTTTGATGTTTTATGTAAACCAAAATAGGGTACATTTTCTTGTGGGGAAAAAAGTACGAATTTTGTAGACCCATTGATCGAAATATATACATGATTATTGGAATCCTATCACTTGGTAAAACCACTCTCATTCACATTAAGTCGAAGTGACACCGCGGAACGGGATCAGGGGAAGCTGGGATGTTTTGTTTGATTCCGTGGGGGTAGAGATCTCTATCTCCGAGACCGGGGTCACATCAAAGAGATTTCCAAGTTTTGTTGTGAATAGAAAATAAACAGCTCCTATAATTGTCAAAATGCATGTATGCACTCAAAATATACATCTGGTCAATGTTGGTTATCGACGGTTCACGAACACGAAAGATTCTTTCATAATATTGAATATAAGTGCAAAGAATTCAAAATAATAATTCAAATTTTTAGACTAGTCTAAAGAAAGACTGTTGTATTTTTATTTTTAACTACTCCTAATAGAATATATTATATTAAAAAAAATCCTTTCTATTAAATTCTGATTTCTGAAATAAAAGAACAAAAATAGAGGGGAAGAAAAAAAGAAATAGTTGTCCGCTATTTGCATCAAATTGAAGTACCCCGTCGATTTCTTATTAACTAACTGTCTGCATATGATTGACCATTAATGACTTCTGAACTCTTCAAAAACCATCCATCTGTCAACGGTTTCTTAAGTCGTTCAACTCCCAAGAATTCTTAGATCTGGGAACGGTTTACAGATGACAACCTAATCGCTTAGGGAACAGCTTCTTTAAAAAAAACTATTTTCATGTCATCTTTTTCTTGAGAATATGCAGTCAAGGTTGTCAGTGTCATCAAAAACATGCGCCTATGTTTACGTCTGTGCAAACTATTATATAAACCATATATGTATACACAAACGCTTGGAGAAAATGCATAGAGACTGCAGAAATGAATCTTGAATAGTTAGATTGCACTCTTTTTTTGCATCTGGTGTTCCAATATATAGATTTTCTGACAAGGAAAAAAGAACTGAATGTTTGATCAAATGTTAACACGAATCAGAAAGTAAAAGTAGCTGATGCTTTGTGAATAATTTTCCCCTCCAAGAAGGTTATATAACCCTGTAGAGAACAAGAGGCCAATGGGGCACTACGCTCACGTGAAAAACTTTGACACTATTGTTTATCAAAACATTTCAAAAGATTTCTTTTCCTAACTTAAGTCGCCTTAAAAACTTGGACCCTATATTAGAGCCATAAAAGCCAAAAGGCCTTGAACATAACCAACACTGAACATTAAAATTGAATCGATTAGACTTTTTTCCCTTTACGCATGGATTAAATATAGAAATTAATAATCAACTTTAGGCACAACCTACCCCCTTGACCTATAATTTAAAAACGAGAGGTAATGTGAGCACTGAGCTTAATAAATGATACCCCCGGCATCCCGTATGATTATAATGGCAAAGTCTTTTATTGCTTGTAGAGACCCCAAATAAGTGTCAGATAAAACAGTAAAATAGGAGGTGCGCAAGGAAGCAGAATTTGTGCAAAATGATATGCGTGAATAGAAGAAAACATTTGATGTGACCTTCAACTCAACATTTAGATATTAACAATGGTAATTTCCATTCCGATCCTTTGTCGATTCGATATATCCTGGTGAACTTGAGATAAAAGATACCACAGAGTCTGACACATCTGTTTCATACTTGGATATTTTACTTGAAAAAGACGTTAATGGTAATCTGACAACCAATCTCTATGATAAACGTGATGACCTTAACTTTTCTATCGTCAACTTCCCTTACTTATGCAGCAATATACCTTCATCACCTGCATACGGAGTTGATATATCTCAGGTGATTCGATACGCAAGAGCATGCTCTACATATGAACAATTTCTAAAACGAGGTAAATTATTGACAAAGAAGTTTATGAAACAAGAATATCAGCAGTCTCGTTTAAAGTCATCATTTCGTAAGTTTTTTGGTCGATACAATGAACTTGTCAGCAAATACAATTTATCATTGAGTCAAATGCTGCTTGACATTTTTTATACTAATTGTTAGTCAATTAAGGAATGAATTTAATAGCTACCCATTTTATACGGTATAAACTGGGTTGGGGCAGTTTACGCTTTATAAACCGCGAATAAAAATAAAAAAGCGTAAACTGTTCCAACCCCGTTTATACCGTATAAAATGGGTAGCTATTAAATTCATTCCTCATAATTCAATTTTCATTCATTTGATGTAAGAAATAAAGATGACTGTTCTAACAAATTGACTTCAATTTGTACAAAATTTAAATGTAATGTCAGGCGGATTGATACGTTTTTGACGCAAGTCATTGTGACGTAGGCAACCCATTTTATACGATATAAAATAATTTTTTATCCAATCAAATACATCGTTACAACCAGAATTAAATTATTTATCCATACACTGAATTGACGACGGATATCTCCGTTATTTCCCGATCATGACAAGGAGCACACGGCGGTTTTGACCGGTCAGCAGGGAATCCTCACTCCTCCATGGCACCCGATCCCCCTCCGATGTTTTAGAGGTCCTAGTTTGCTCTGCTCCTATTTTGTATTGTTTTATGGACTTTGATATTGAATACTGATCGTTATCTCCATATCTTTCAATAAAGAATCTGTGAAAGTATCAGTAAATTTTATTCAGCGGTATAGAAGGAGTTGCGGATAAGAGATGAAAACCCTTCAATATTATAGCAGAGTTCATGTTTGCCATGGGAAACCCAGAATATGTGTCTGATCGAAAAGTAAAATAGGAGATACACAATGGCACAATGTAACAAAGATTATGTGAAAATCTTATTAAATTTCAATCAGTGGTAAAAGAGGAGTTGCGAATAAGAGATGGATAACCAATGCGTAAGAGATGGACGGATGGACGAACAGACGTAGACAGATGGACGGATGTACAGCTAGACGGGCATCCCGATCACTATATACCCTCCCACTTTTCAAGAAGGGGATATAAAAAAAAAACTTTATGTATCTTGGGAACTTTTGCATATACTGTATATCAATTGATATGAGTTAGTATGGTCAAATGGCAAACTTTTATCCATGCACTATTGTGACCCCATGCACCCCATCCTCAAGGGCCATGATTTGAACAATTTGATTAATTAAGTGTCATCTTTCGGACCGGTTGCATATATGGAGAAGATTTTAAAAGATACATGCATTTTCTTGTATACTTTGATCCCCTATATCAGGGGTCCATAATGTAAACAATTTATAACTTGCACTACCTGAGGATGCTTTTTAAAATCCCTAAAACATGGCCCTACTGAGGAGAAGGTATTTCCCTACACATTCCCCCTAGTAAACTATGAACCCCTATTGTGTACCACCCTATCATTCGGGGCTATTAGTTAAACTTAAGAATCTACATATTACGTTTGTCATTAGTTTTTTTTTATTTTGGCCCGTAACCTCAAGGGCTAATAGATTTGAACAATTTATAATCTACCGCATTAAATTATATACCTTTTTTTTTGCTCGGTGGTTCTTCTTACCGTTTACAGACGGACAAACAGACTGACACAAAGATGGACAGAAAGACAACCGGTGATCAGAAAAGGTGGTGGACAGCAAAAATACACCTCTAGAGAAAGAGGAATAACTCTTGATGAATATTATTGTTCTGAGGAGAGATAACCTCTTCCAGACTCGTAGCACTGGTTCTCTGCCCTTGATTCCAGTCGCTGCCGCTTGGTTTTTCAGGGCGCTTGCGCCCGTTTACCAATGTCAGGGTACCAGTCTACCAGACTCGCAGCCACTCCCCTTCTCCAGAAACCTCGCGACAGCCTTGATATTTTTACCGAACTGAATGTATATAGACACTTCTAAATTATTTTTCTTGCTTTATGCTAGGTGTTTTAATCAATTTCCTTCTGTCTTATTGCCTAGTTTTCACTTTTTTCATACTTAAAAGTTTCGAAAAAGGAACAAAATTGGTCCATTGTTTGAAAAAGAAACAAACAAACAAATGTATTTTCCATTATTATTCAGTTTTTATCTATGGTATCATCAGGTACATATAACTGGTAAAAGTAAAAAAAAAAAAAAAAGAAATGAACTCCGTAAAGATACACAAAAAACCCTATGGAAGAAGAGGAATATGTCACTTGACACAAATATTCTTTAAAAATATAAGGATTTGTGTTAGAAAGGTCGACCACTTTAGTGAAAATCTCCATTATAGTGGTGTAAGTGCCCCGAATTGCAGTTATTATCCATGTGCATGAATACTTGTACTTACTTGATAAAGTTCATGTTTCTATACTGTTGGGTTTTTTCCCTGTGTCACTAATCCCAATTAATACATTGTCATTTTGTCAATTTTTTAAAACCAATTTTCCCGTGATGAGGAGTGTTTTTATACACTTTATCTTCATATTCCACACGACAATATGTCTAGTACCAATTGCAAGAGGTAAGGAATTTTACATTTATTGCTAAATATGTTGATGAGAGCAATAATTAATTTGATGCGTACATGTATGCATGTACGAATCAGCTATCAAATTATTCAACTTGATCATGTAGATGCAAATTTTGAGATAAATCCATCTTTCGATCTAGTGCAAGAGGATAGTTTCGATAGGAATATGGTTTAACAAGGAACTTTTATAATTATATATAATAGTAAAGTTTCTTGACGTAACTGAAAGTTGAAAATCGGTCCGAATTTTGCTTTACTTATATGGATGAAAAAAAGTGAATCGTTCATGTGTCTTTCTCCATGAATTATAAATGTGTTACCAGCATTTTTTGAAAAATAATTTTGTTTCATCTTATGAAAAGAGCAAGACATTACTAGTACCTAGACACAAAAATATGCACTTAAGGACAGATGATACAAACAAACTTATGTCAAAATATTTGAAAATAACAATTTGGGTCATGCTTAAATGAGTTAAATATATATGTTTCACCGTATTGTTTTTAATTTTTTATTCAAAATTTCACAAAAATAAGATTTAAAGTGAAAAAAAAATTGTATAAATTAATAAAGATGGTTTCAGGTTGAACATCACAGAAGGTTTACAATTTCTTTGTATTCTAGAAATTTGTTATTATTTGCATCATTTGCCATGAAATTAAGCCAAAAAATTATTCCTATCCAGACATCCATTTTTTGTTTGTATCATCTGTCCTTAAGATTATGTTTTAACAAGCTAATTCAGAGAATTTGTGTCCCCCGCTTGGGAAAAAAGTAAACCATGCGCAGTTCGGGGGAGGGGAGGGGATGGGGGTCGGATCCCCTTGACTGAATTTGTAGAATTATTAAATGTATACATGTATACTGAAGCAAATGAAATATGCCAATATGGATATAAAGATTTGATTGCTTATACTTTTTTATGTGTATAGAAGATTCTGGAATATTTATCTCACTGTAATGATGATTTTTATGAGTTTGTACAAGCCAGCTCTCATAATTTTTTTCATTTCACATGCTGAATACTATCATTTAGTAAAAAAAAAGTATTTCGAAAAAAATGGATCATTCGGGAAGCGAACCCGGGCCCTCTCACATGTGAAGCGAGAGACATACCACTAGACCACTACGAAATTGGGTAATATGATATGCAAAGATAAAGTCACATACTAGCGCGCATCATGGAAAATATGCCAGCAGAGCTATTGCTGTTCATTACGCCATGTTCACTAAATAATCGTTGTTTATTACTTATATTTGCATTCTTTGATGTTGACAAGATTTAGAATATCAGAGGAAATCCTGACTTACATAAGGACGCAGCTTCTTCTGTCTTCAGTAAAGAAAACCATACGGCTTTAAAATCAATACACCTGATCAATACTCCTTTTCTCTAATAAATCACAATTTATAAAGTATTTCCCTCTCAAACACAGTTATCTGGATACAAGCAGCGCCGTCATCACATTCTCTTAATTTTTGTTTTGATGCAGTCGTGACGTCATCGATAAACGTTATTGAAATCCTCTGACAAAAATCAATAATTTAACACTATGACAAAAATGAGAATGCTTTTCTTATGATTATTATTCCAGTATGCTTTTCTGTGATTTTTTGTACTTTTTCTATTTATTTTTTCTTGAAATAGATATAGATCTACTAGTTAAAGAAATTTTCTCTTTTTGAATGTTATTACCCAAGTCTGAAGAGTTATCGTTCTTTGTACAAGTATGCATGATACGAAAAAAATAAAAATATGGAGTTCTATTCAATTTTTTAAAAGTTTTATTTTACAATTAAGGACACACCAAAGGTTTCCAAAGGGCAAAGTTTAATTTGCTTGTAATTCTTTCATTAACAAAGATAACAAATCAAAAGTATATATCATTTGAAAGCTTGTTGAATTTACTATTTAATGATCTTAATTTGAATTTTCATTTTTATCTTATTTAAAAGTTATTAATAATTTAATGTAAATACTAGTGCATTCATATTTTATAAATCAACTTTTTTGTATTCCACATCTCAAAGTCAAAATTTTGCCTCAATGTAGATTAAAGATTGAACTTTAAAACAGTGTCTCAGATTTTTGATTAATCTTCTTATTCTAAAGTTACATCCATTTTTCTTTCAATGTTACCAATTTATTAGCCCAATTCTACATTTCCCCCAATAAGTCGAGAACTGAGCAAGATATCAAAAATCCGAGATACGGTTTTGTGAACACACATTTGAGACGCATTCTGGCCAGTTTTCAGAGAAATTTGTCAATAAATAAGGGAGCTGAATCCTCGGTATTCTAGAAATTTGTTATTATTTGCATCATTTGCCATAAAATTAAGCCAAAAAATTATTCCTATCCAGACATTCATTTTTTGTTTGTATCATCTGTCCTTAAGATTATGTTTTAACAAGCTAATTCAGAGAATTTGTGTCCTCCGCTTGGGAAAAAAGTAAACCATGCGCAGTTAGGGGGAGTGGAGGGGATGGGGGTCGGATCCCCTTGACTGAATTTGTAGAATTATTAAATGTATACATGTATACTGAAGCAAATAAAATATGCCAATATGGATATAAAGATTTGATTGCTTATTCTTTTTTATGTGTATAGAAGATTCTGGAATATTTATCACACTGTAATGATGATTTTTATGAGTTTGTACAAGCCAGCTCTCATTTTTTTTTCATTTCACATGCTGAATACTATAATTTAGTAAAAAAAAAGTATTTCGAAAAAAATGAAAAATGGATCATTCGGGAAGCGAACCCGGGCCCTCTCACATGTGAAGCGAGAGACATACCACTAGACCACTACGAACTGGGTAATATGATATGCAAAGATAAAGTCACATACATGTATATATTCACGTTCGATATTGTCAAAATTTTACACAATGCACGGTGTCTAATTATTTAACCTTTATTAAACAATTCTAATAGATGTAATAAGAATGTAAAGTCCACCGAGAACCTGTTTTATACGTAATAACTCTCCTCATGCCCGAGTGCTAAAAATAGTGACATGTGGTACAATAAATACTAATAAAACAAACGGGGCGGGGCACTTTGAGAGGGGTGAGAGAGGTCCTAGGGAGTTTTGGTATAAAATTACATTGCAAAAGCTCACAATCTTCTTGAAATATCGCCCGGAAATGATAGTGTTTCATACAATTAGAATGTATAAATTTACGACCTTGAACTTTGTCATTTTGACCTCAAAATCATTAGGGGTCTTCTTTAGTCTATAGGAAGTTGTTATGTAAAATTTCATTGCATAAGTTCAAAGGGTTCTCGAGATATCGCGCGGAAACGAAAGTGTTCTAACAGACAGAATTTGCGAATTTATGACCTTGATTTTTGACCTTTTGACCTCAAAATCTATAGGGGTCTTCTATAGTGTATAGGGAGTTGTTATGCAAAATTTCATTGCGAAAGCTCAAAGGGTTCTCGAGATATCGTGTGGAAACGAAAGCGTTACAGACAGACAGAAAGACTGACGGACTGACGGACAGACGGACGGACAGACCCAAATTTATATCCCCCACTTTTCAAGCGGGGGACAAAAATTCGACGAATACATACTGCTGTTGACTTCGGACTGGGCAATCCTCAAACTGAGCATTTTCTTCCTAATAATGAAAAACTGTATTATTTGTAATTTAGCTAACCAAGTGTACTTCGCCCTCCCTATATAGGGGCTTGGACACAATATGAGTATCTTAAAATATTTTCTAAAATTTTCGGTATATATCATGACTTACATGTTTTAAGATCATTTCGAGCAGATATATTTTAAAAGCACATTTGAATACTTCTCTTATAAGATTTTTATGCCCTGTTCATACAATGAGTTTAATTCGAATTAAACGTAAGTTTAATGCGAATTAAACTCTCCGTGTGAACAGGGCATTATTAAAACTGCGAATTTCGGGGTATGTTTGATTGTCACATAACCACGCATTTTCTACAAAGTATAATATATTCTTAATATCGAAGAAAAGTTGATTTTTTTTTTGTATATAAATGAACATCTTCGCTAGCCAAGACTTTATATTCTGATCCGCTCTTTTTTTCACAAATCGTGAAAAATTTTTCAATTTTGACAGCACCGACTAGGTTAATGGATTGTAAGGAGGGTAGCGGATCAGAAACCATTGGCTAGCGAAGACGATAAATGGAAAAAGGTTTAAAAGCTATTTAATAAAAATGTTTAAAAAAACATATCGGCATTGTCATTATATGAGTGAAGTTTGCTGATTCAGCAATCTGAACACACCCAGAAATCGTAAACATTAACAATAACAGAGCGCGTGCCAATGTTTATTAACATAGATGTTTTTTAAAACAAATGTTCAGAGAAATGATGTCATTGAGCTTGAAGAAATTAGCAATTATAATCAAAATCGGCAATGCAGCTGAGTCACCAGACTCCTTTAATGGGGAGCAGACTCTTGGCAACATTTTATGGGGAGCACACTGGACAGAAAACCCTCGGTTTGTGCAAAAAGAATAAAATTTAAAAAATATATATATATTTAATTTTTATTTTAAACTTATCTAAATAAACCAGTGTGTATTGTAAAATTTATCCAATTCAAGTGCAAGTTTTAGAAGATATTTTGTTCCTTACAGCTCAGACTGGACAAGTAGTATGTGAAGATAAGCAGTTCAAATGTATGAGACGATGTATCCCGGAAAGCTGGAGATGTGACGGAGACGATGATTGTGTAGACGAAGATGATAAATCAGACGAAGAGAATTGTCGTGAGTATATTGCTTCTGGAGGAGTATAAGTCAGACAAAAATTAAAAAAATTGTCGTTTTGATTATTTTTCTACATGACAAATATAATCTTTCCGGTCTAGCTTTTCGGGTGAACTGGTGTGGAAATGAAGCAAGTAATAATGTAATTTATTATCCGCACCTTTTTCAGGTATTACATTGTAAAACTTCGATCAATTCTGGCTGTTCTGTCAAGTGTTAAGAGTTATCTCTCTTTACTTATTGATTTTTCATGTTAGAACTCTTTTGTGAACTCTTTTGTGTTTTGGGGTAAAATTGTTGAAGAGAAGCCCGCTATTGGTGGTTGTCTTAATGTGGTTGGACGCCACTTAGTTTACTTCTACAAATTCACCATAATTTAGGCCTATCATAGAGTATGTATTTATTTGTAAACACCTAATTATTCTGTAAAATGATTATCTCTATATGTTTATACCTTTTTTAGAAGCTTACAGCAGTTTTATTTGTAATTATTAAAGCTGTCATCCTGGAAACTTGTCGTCTGTTGATAATTCTTTTACCACACACACTTGTGCACATAATACATTGATGCAACTGAGCCAGAGTTGTTGTTGTCAATCTGTCAGTGCATTGGTTAACTATCTGTCTGAAGACCAGGGGTCATAGCGACAGAACAGTAAAAGATCTCGTAATCATACAGGCATTCAGTTATGGATCAGCAGGTCAACGAAAACGACATCGTATCAGTGTCCTCGCAGAGTCGGACTTCCAGACGTTCCACTTCAAAAAGTGACATGGGGTCGCTTATTGCACAGGCCAAAGTCAAGTTAGAAGCTGCTAAGGTAAGACTCAGGTTTGCAGAGATGGAGTCGGACTTAAAAAGAAAACAGGCGTTACTGGAGCAACAAATGGCCCTTGACGAGGCCAAGGTGAAAAGAGAAAGAGCTGAACTTTCTGTAGATTTGGAACTACTCACTCAGCAAAAAGAGACAGCCGCGCTTGAAGCTGAGGCAAATGCTCTCGACCAAGAATCGCAACTTTCAAGGATTTTGCTTCCAAATACTATTATCAAGATAGTCATTTGTATATTTTATTTGATAAAATAAAGTATATCAGGAAAGACACTATGTTCGGGTCCAGACTTAACAAACAGTCTATTAAGAGTTTTACTTCGCTTCAGACAGGAACCAGTAGCAATTGTTGCGGACATAGAGCAAATGTTTTACTGTTTTAAGGTCAACGAGGAACACCGCAATTACCTTAGATTTTTATGGCATGAAGGAAATGAATTCCACAAACCGCTTGTTGAATTTTTCATGTGTGTTTATGTTTTTGGTAACACCGCCTCTCCAGCAATAGCGACGTATGGCCTTAGATTTGCAGTGAATCAGAGTCATCTTGGTGCAGATGTTAGTGACTTTGTGTGCAAAGACCTCTATGTCGACGATGGACTTAAATCATTACCTACAGTTCAACAGGCCATAGACCTACTTCAGAGGACACAGAAAGCACTGAAAGCTGAGGGAAACTTGAGACTTCACAAGATAGCGTCAAACCGAGAAGAAGCCATGCAAGCGTTTCCACCTGAGGACCCGTCAAAGGATTTAAAGGATCCTGCCAGTCCAGCGCACTCTTGGTGTTTCTTGGAATCTGGAGTCAGATGCCTTTTTGTTTCACATCTCAACTGAAGAGCAACAGTTCACAAGAAGAGGGGTGCTTTCAACAATCAACTCCATTTTTGATCCCTTAGGATTCTTGGCTCCCGTCATCATTGATGGTAAACTACTTATGCGCCAATTAGTGGGATGTACAAGTGACTGGGGTGAACCCTTACCTTTGAAGTACTCAGCGACATGGGAATTATGGGTCAACTCTTTGAAAGACTTGCATGGTTTGAGTATTCCTCGCACTTACCTTTCAATGTCATGGACGAGTGCATGCAACAAATCAGTACACATCTTTTCAGATGCCTCGGAACAAGCAGTTGCTGCTGTGGGATACCTTGTAAGTCGGAGTGAAGAAGGAAGAACAGAAATCGGCTTCATCCTTGGCAAGTCAAAGGTCGCACCGAAGCATGGTCATACCATACCCAGATTAGAGCTTTGTGGTGCAGTACTTGCAGTTGAGATAGCAGAATCCATTGCTACTCATCTAGATCTTCAAATCAAAGACTTTACTTTCTACACCGACAGCAAGGTGGTGCTGGGATACATTCAAAATGATACGAGAAGATATTACACATACGTAGCCAATCGAGTTGCCAGGATTCGAGCTTCCACCCTACCTCAACAGTGGCGCTATGTGTGTACAAGTCAGATCAGGCAACCTGGTCTGTAGCCGCTTGTAAAATGCACAACAATCCTTGGCTAGTAGGACCAGCATTTCTTCTAAACGAGCATGTTTCTACAGAGGAAACGCATGATTTACAGAACCCAGATGAGGACAACGAAGTGAGAAGGGAGATGGTGGCTTTAAAAACCAGTGTGGAGGATCAACCTCATCACCAGCACGGAACCCATCGTTTCAGTAGATTCTCAAGTTGGAGAAGACTAGTAGACACTATTGCTCACCTACAGCACATAGCCCAGTCAGTTAATGGTTCAGACTGTTCAGGGTGGCATATATGTACCAAGTGGAAAACAGTGGATGCCTTTGAAGCAGCACAGAACATCTGCTTGTTGAAGTTCAACAGGAAGCATACGAGAATGAAATTCAGTGTCTCCAAGCAGGGAATTGTCTCCCGAAATACAGTTCAATAACCAAATTGGCGCCCTTTATTGGTACCGATGGCCTCATGCGTGTTGGCGGCAGACTGAAACACTCCAGTCTGACAGAAGCAGAAAAACATCCTATCCTTATTCCTGGACGTCACCATATTGCCGTACTTATCATCCGTCACTATCACGAGCAGACAAAACACCAGGGTCGACACATCATAGAAGGTTCCGTTCGTTCAGCGGGGTTCTGGATTACAGGGACTAAGTCATTAGTGTCCTCTATACTATACAAATGTGTTAAGTGTCGAAAACTTCGAGGAAGTCTTGGTAGTCAAAAGATGACCGACCTTCCTTCAGACAGACTGGAACCCGGGCCGCCATTTACCAATGTCGGGGTGGATTGTATTGGCCCATGGCAAGTTGTGACTAGAAAGACACGAGGATGGCAAGCGTGCAGCAAAAGATGGGCAGTGATGTTCACGTGTCTGACTATTCGTGCAGTCCACATAGAGATAGTGGAGGAGCTGAGTTCTTCAGCTTTTATAAACGCCTTGAGAAGATTTATGGCAATCAGATGACCAGTCAAACTCTTCCGATCTGACCGAGGAACAAACTTTGTGGGGTCAACTGACAACCTAGGCATCAACGCTATCAACGTAGAGGACAGCAGTGTGAAGCGATTTTTGTACTCCCAAGGATGTACATGGCTATTCAACCCACCACATGCGTCTCACATGGGTGGAGTCTGAGAGAGGGTCATAGGAATTTCAAGAAGGATCCTAGATTCTCTTCTAACAGATGTTCCTGGGACAGGCCTCACGCATGAACTTCTCTCAACCTTTATGGCCGAAGTGTCCGCCATAATGAACGCAAGACCACTGGTACCTCTCACCACAGATGCAGAAAACCCTGTACCGTTGTCGCCATCACTGCTACTTACGCAGAAACCACAACAAATTACCTCTGTCACAGAAACATTTGATGGTAAAGACCTTTTCGGAAAGGAGTGGAAACGAGTTCAAGCCTTGGCTGACATGTTTTGGCACCGCTGGAAAGCTGAGTATTTACAGACTCTTCAACAGAGGAAGAAATGGCTGGAACCTAAGAGAAACCTGTGTGAAGGTGATGTTGTTTTAGTCAAAAACAACCAAACAGCAAGGGATGATTGGCCGCTATGGATCATTCACAAGACTTTCCCATCCTCGGACGGTTTAGTTCGCAAGTGTGAGGTGCGCGAAGTACATGAAGAACAAGCAACCTTGTACACTCGACCTACAGCTGAACTTATATTGCTTCTACCATGTTAGAATGTATCATGTCTTATTAGTGTAAATATGTTAATGTAGTGATGACGTTGTCATCAAGCGGGGAGTGTTCTGTCAAGTGTTAAAAGTTATCTCTCTTTACTTATTGATTTATCATGTTAGAACTCTTTTGTGAACTCTTTTGTGTTTTGGGGTAAAATTGTTGCAGAGAAGCCCGCCATTTGTTAATGTGGTTGGACGCCACTTAGTTTACTTCTACAAATTCACCATAATTTAGGCCTATCACAGAGTAGGTATTTATTTGTAAACACTTAATTATTCTGTAAAATGATTATCTCTGTATGTTTATACCTTTTTTAGAAGCTTACAGCAGTTTTATTTGTAATTATTAAAGCTGTCATCCTGGAAACTTGTCGTCTGTTGATAATTCTTTTACCACACACACTTGTGCACATAATACATTGATGCAACTGAGCCAGAGTTGTTGTTGTCAATCTGTCAGTGCGTTGGTTAACTATCTGTCTGAAGACCAGGGGTCATAGCGACAGAACAGTGGCCCCACCCTACCCACACAGTATCATAACATGTTCTTGCACAAAAATCAGCATACATTACCAGAAGTTTGACCTGATATAAAATGACAGAATATCATTATATTTTTTTGAAAAAAATTAACATAAATTAAAGTTTGAGCTGGTATTTACCTTAAATTTGATTTAGAAGCGGTTTACAGTATTGTCAGACATCATAAAATCGCAAAAAGGTCCTTCAATTATGGAACGCCATCACTGCCTTATAGCATACAACTATGCATTTATGATGTCAATTTATCATTACGTGATGTGAACACATCATTACGTTATGTCGATTTTTTATGAGATGATGTAAAAATATCTTAACATCATGTCAATGCTGCATTACATGATGTAAATACATCCTCTCATTATGTCAGCACTTCATTACTTGAAGTAGAAAATTCATTGTGTGAAGTGATAATGTGTTTACATTGTGTTAAAACTTTATTACGTGAAATGAATGTTTCTTTACATCATTTCATTTCTTTAATATGTGAAGTCAAAATTGCATTACGTCAAGTAAATTGTGTTTTAGAATGAAACTTATCATTACATGAAGTCAAAAAGCCATTCCTTTTTGAAAGTGTATATTTCTATTATATCAAAGCATTATAACGTGATATGGATTTTTCTTTATTTTACGGCGAGAGCATCATGATGTGAGGTGAACAAATCTTACATTTATGTCAGTGCTTTATTACATGGTGTCAAAAGTCTATAACATAATGTGAACATATCTTTTTATTATACCTCTGTGAATTTGTTCTATATAAAAATATGACGAATAAAAATGCTATCTTTTCAAAAGAGCCCCTACTGTGAAATAGTTTTTGTGCTATCTGCCCATGGTGAAATAGTCATCAAATTATTCACCGGCAGCATCCTGTTTCCCTCGCTTTTCATCTCGGAAAACTTCTGATTTTATACGGATTGTAACGTATATATTATGACGTAACAAAAGTAAAGTCAGCATCGGTATAATAAAACACCTATTTACTGACTATTCGGACAATAGCAAGTTTATCGTCCCACTCAACAGCAAACTATTTCCCTCGGCTGCGCCTCGGGAAAAAGTTTGCTGTCTTGGGAGACGATAAACTTGCTATTGTCCTCATAGCAAGTAAATAGGTGTATAATATTATATCAGCCGTATATTACATTATGGCAACACTCCATTCCGTGATGTGGATATATAATTACGTTATGTCAACTCTTTCTTATGTGATCTAAAAAAATCTTTATATTGTGTTAACTCTTTATCATGTTGACTCCAAAAGTGCATTACCTGATGTAAAAATACATTTACATTATCTCAATGCTGTATATCTAGTATATAATGAATGTTGACAACTGTGTTTTAATGACTGGTAAGGGGGGTGGGTGGGGGTGGTCCTGATTGATTAGGAAGAATTACAGACACAAAATATCAACCCCCTCTTTTCCCAGACATAACTTTACTATAGAAAATGTAATGTTCATTGAAAGTATAGCCCCCACCCCCACTTTTTGTTGAAGTATAGTCCACTGAGAGTAATGTAGTACATCTGAAAAAAATTAGGACTGATCGAAGTTGGACCCCCCTCCCCGAAATCGGATTTTCGGGCTTGGACAATTTTTTTGGGCTTGCCAAGTTTTTTTCGGGCAAATTGATATTTTTTTTCTGGCTGACCTCCTCATTCAAAAAAGATGCTACGTCACTGGAATTAGTAATTTTTTCAACCATTTCAGAGCCAGAATTCTATTACATGTACAAAAATCTACCAGCGCCTGATCTAAATCAATTGACCATGCCTTAGAAAGCATGCATGGGCACACACATGTATTAGTGGCGGATATGGGAATCTTGAACATGGCGGGGGCGGTATGGTTGGAGATCAAGGGATGAAAGCCCGGAAGCTCTCAGGATTTATGAGTTTTATAGAAAAAAGTTTTCAACTTAATTCAGCTAAACTTAATGTGAAACTAATGCAATGTCCTACAAAGTATAACCAATAAATTTATTAGTTTTATGTATATTTTGATCACTAGAGATGGTAAGGCGGGATTTCTGATTAATCTCAGTCGCAGTGTTAAGGCAGTGCACGTTTCAAGATTGTCAATCATTTGTCGCTTAAAGTTTTTATTTAAAAATGCCATTCCCAAATCGCTGAGAATTTCTTCTACGACAGTTTACTCTCCCGCCAATTTTAGTGCTTTCAGAACTCGGAAAATACGTTAATTAATAAAAAACTAAGACTGACATTTTGTACTGTAAGCTTGATGCAACTATAATAGTAGTATGTGTAAATGTCATAAAGAATTGACATGATATAATGGAAGGTTGACACAATGTAATTGTTGTTTAATCAATGTTATGAACAGGATAAAAGGATTAAACTATAATATATATTGTTTACAAGACACACACTTTACTCCCAACTCTGAGAATGATTTAAAAAATTTATGGGGTTTTGATTGTTACTTTAGCTCATATTCCTCAAATTCGAGGGGAGTAGCTATTCTTGTTAATAATAACTTTGATATACAGACTTTAAAACAAAAAGGGAATGCTGACGGAAACTATCTCTTTCTAGAATTCAAAACCGAGGAAAAAAAGCTGCTGCTTTGTAATATTTATGGCCCAAATAATGATAACCCAGACTTCTATGAAAACATACAAACTTGTATAGATGATTTTAACTGTGATAATGTTATTGTATGTGGTGATTTCAACCTTGTATTGAAGAAGGGGAAAAACCATCACACAATTTTTGTAACTTAGAGAATAGAAATTTCACAAGCAAGATCATTCCAAAAATAGAAACAGAAAACGGTAACATTATTTATAAGCAGGCAGAGATTTTAACGAAGCAAAAAATATTATGAATACTTATATAGAGACATAGATAATTCTGTAAACGATATAAATGATCTTGATGATGAATTGAATTTTCCAAATATCGCTAAACTTTCAAAAATAGAGTCCTTGGAGACAGAGGGTAAAATAACATTAAAAGAAGCTTCAGAAACAAATCAAATAAATCTCCAGGTTCGGATGGCTTTACATCAGAGTTTTTTAAGGTTTTTTTGTAGTAAGATCTATTAATTATACCTATGAAAATAAGACTTTAAGTATTACACAAAGACATGGTATAATAACATGTATACCAAAAGGTGAAAAACCAAGACATCTAAAAAAAAAATGGAGACCCATTTCGCTACTTAATACTGTTTATAAAATCGCATCAGGCTCAATTGCTAATAGAATGAAAAAATATCTTGATAAAATTATTCATCGAGATCAAACTGGTTTTATACAAGGAAGAAATATTTCTGAAAATATAAGAATTATATATGATATCATGCAATTTACAGAAGAAGAAAATATACCAGGACTTTTGCTCCTGGTGGACTTTGAAAAAGCTTTTGACTCCTAGTCTTGGTCTTTTATACAGAAATCCCTCAATTTTTTTAATTTAAGCAATTCTATTAGAAAATGGGTCGATATTTTTTACCCAAATATTACAGCTTCCATTAATCAAGGAGTAAATTTGTCGAAATCTTTTAACCTACACAGAGGCTGCCGTCAAGGAGACCCTTTGTCTCCATATCTATTTCTTATTTGTGCAGAAATCCTTGCAATCAGCATTCAAAACAATAAGGATATAAAGGGGATTCAATTTATGAATACTGAAAAAAAGTTAAGTATGTTGGCAGATGATACTTCTTTAATATTAGATGGAAGTGAAAGATCACTCCAAACAAGTCTCAATACTCTTAAAAGATTTGCGAATATGTCAGGCTTGCATATAAATTACAGTAAAACTCAAGTAATCTGGATTGGGTCTAAAAAAGGCAGCAATGATACGCTAAGTACAGATCATACATTAGAGTGGGGAAAAGTAACCTTCAAATTATTAGGCATCGACTTTGACACAGATTTAAAAAAAGATATTTATGCTTAATTATGCATCAAAAATAAGTAATATAAAAAAATCAATACAACACTAGAACAAAAGAAATTCTTCTATTGCCAACATTAAATCATGTTTTTGCATCTCTCCCAAGTCCCTCTGAAACTCAAATGAAAGAATTAGAAAATCTATTTTATACATTTGTAATGGGAAGTAATTTTTTAAGACTAAAAAGAAAAAATTGTGTAATGAATTATAAAGAAGGGGGCTTTAAGATGATTAGTATCAGAGAGTTCATTATGTCCTTAAAACTAGTTTGGATGAAAAAATTGTTACTGCAAGACAATGGGTTAGATTCCTTTTTAGATATTGACAGTAAAAAAAATTGTATGTTGTGGGCAAGAGTATGTTGTCAAAAAAATGAATAGATTAAAAAATATTTTTTGGAAGGACGTGTTACATGCATGGCTAAGCTTTTATGACAAATCATTACAAAATGACAAACTTACTTCTTTAGAACCATTATTCCACAACAAAAAATTAACCATAAACAAAAAGCCATTCTTCTATAAAAGATGGTTTTCCCTTAACATTTTATTTATTAATGACATACTCAATGAAGATGGGACATTTATGAGTTTAAATGACCTACATATGAAATATGGGATAAAAACACATTTTCTTGAATATAGTGGCATTAAGGCATCAGTATTAGAATGGCTGAGAAAGATAAACAGAGATCAAAATAACTTATCAAAGATAGCTTACCCATATATCCTAGATAATGTATATTCGCTCCTGAATGCCAAAAAATCCCATGATTTATATGAAATACTCATTCGACAAAAAATTGAACCGTTAGGTAAAATCTCTTGGAATAGAATATTTGACTTGAGCAATGTTGAAGCGGAGATAATTTATTTACTTCCATTCAAAATTACAAAAAAACACCAAACTCCAGTGGTTTCAATTTAGAATAAACCATAAAATACTAGCGACAAATTCCTTCCTACACAAAATTACACAATGCAATAGTAGTGAAAGTAAATATCATAAAGAGTTGACATAATGTAATGGAAGGTTGACACAATGCATTAGTAGTGTGAGTAAATGTCTTAAAGAGTTGACATAATATAATGGAAGGTTGACGCAATGCAATTGTTGTGTTCTGCTATAAGGCAGTGACGGCGTTCCATATTCAATAATTGGATTTTTCAATTATACAAGGAATAAGAAATTCAAGTTCAAAACTACGTTGCGAACTATTGAATCATTTTATTTCGTGGGGGTCAATATTCGTTGGTAAGCAAAATTTGACCTATTCGTGGGGACGTAATTTCGTTGGTTACTCGTAAATGCGATGGTTCAATGAATCAATATGTTAACAAAATAAACGTTCGTAGGGATGAAAATTCGTGGGTATAAGGGTGACCCACGAAATCCACGAATATTGGTCTCTCACGAACAATGATGATTCTACAGTATGTCCTTAAAATGATTACTGGGGAGAAATAATGGCGAATCTGTTCATAAGACTTTTATAGATATTCCTACATATTCATGTGTATTCGGAGTATTCCTATGTAAAACTTTGTTACTCTGTTGTGGCCTATCCTACCCCCAATATTCATGATGTGAACAAACTTGAATCTACACTACCTGAGAATGCTACTTGACAAGTAATAGCTAAAAATATAAGGATTGGTGTTAGAAAGAGGACCATTTAGTAAAAATCACCATTATTGTGTAGTAGGTCCTATAATTGCAGAACTAACCCTAACTTCATTTCTCTGCTCAGCCTTTCCTTTATAGGTTAAAAATGTCAACTTTTATACGACCTTTTGTAAGACTTCCAAAACCCTTGAATCTTATGAAGATGAATAATTGAAAATTGTTGCATGAACAAATTTAATTTTCAAGCTTCATTTTGATGCATTTCAAATTAAATATTAGTTTTTGGAGTTATCCTTCCTGGCTGAGGATCGGATATCCTTAACTAAACACACCCCACCCTATAATCGAAAATATTTATTTTTAATTAATTGTCTGTAAAATTGAAATATAGCTGGGATCAAGACGTGTCCAGAAGATGAATTTACTTGTATATCTGGTCACTGTGTGCCAATGATATGGACTTGTGACAAAGAAACAGACTGTCTTGATGGATCAGATGAAATGGATATTTGCAGTTAGTAAATATATTGTATATTCTTCTTTTTTAATTTGAATTAGAATTATTTTACATGTATATTGATCAGAATGTTTTAGTCATTAGTTTTTGTCATTGAAAGATGTCATTTTGATACTGAGTAGGTCATGTTTATTTTCAGAGAACAAAACGTGTGGTATTGACCAGTTTAGTTGTGGAAATGGAGAGTGTATAGCAGCTAGTTGGCGTTGTGATGGTTCTCCAGATTGTTCTAATGGTGAGGATGAGACGTGCGACTCTCCTACCTGTGCTAGCGATGAATTCAGATGTGACAACTCCAACTGTGTAAAGAACAAATGGAAGTGTGATGGAGATGATGACTGCGGTGACAACAGCGATGAAAAACAATGTCGTATGTATTTTTTCATCAAATCTTGTTACAATTATTGAATGTGTATAAATTGATACAAGTAAATGATTTACTTTTCCTTTCCTTTGGCAGCTGATGTAACTGTAATGACCAAAGCGATGATACAAAATGTGCTACCAAAAATGTATCTATTTGTTCAGAGGACGCAGAATGGGAGTGAAATTAAATTTCATTCTTTATTTGTTTGTACAGGAATTAACGTTGCCGCTTTTGCAGGAAAAATACATAACAATACAACCCGCAAGATGCAAGATATGCATTTTTTCTGTGACAGCTGCAAAGTTCATTTCCATAGGAACAACAAAAGGAAACTTTATTTTTAAAGTTATTTTTCAAGTTTTTACATGGGTGGGGGGTGGGTGTTGGGGGTTTCGTACATCTACTTCTGCTCAAAAACCATTTGCAGGATTTTGAAAAAAAAATTATTACCTCCTGATATAAGCCTTTAGGCTCTAATTAACTGTCAGTCGAAACTACAGTATTTGTTATCAGAATCTCTCTGTCAGAAGTGGAAAAATTTAATTTTTCACGCTTGCGCCGAATTTAATCTTATTTATTACGGATGAAGGACAGATCCTCCTCCATAATGAAAACAAAAAAAGTATGTAAGAAATTTTAATATTTCAGCTCCACCAGTGAGTCACTGTCCAGCTGACAGATTTGACTGCTACAAAAATGGGTCTTTATGTATTGAAGCCAGCAAGCTCTGTGACAACAGAAAGGATTGTGAAAACTTTGCTGACGAAGACAACACACTTTGTGAAAGTGAGTATATATTACATGTATCTATGAATTTTACATATCTTTCTCCGATTAACTTTCATTCATCATCCATCTGTTAAAACACCCATTTAGAATTAATTAAGAATTCAATATGTAAATACATTACATGTATCACCTTCAAATACAACTACAGTTTCCTGTTTTTCTTGTTTATTTATATAAGCAACTGTCTTACACTGATTTATTAATCTTAATGCGGGTTTATAAAGCTCATTCAAATACTTTTGCAAGGGAAAATTAGTGCAAATTTAAGAAAGTCCGTATTAAACACGAATTCGCTTTGTTGCTTCATTTTAAGAAATAAACAGCAATGTTAAAAAGTTCTCTGGGAAAAGGACTCCGTTGGTCACATGATGAAATCCTGTGAAGCCCTAAGGGCTTCTCAGTAGATTCGAACACGTACCAACCAAGTTCATTTTAACATTGTTTTTATTACCTTCATTTACATTTGTGACGAATATCCCGAGTTAAACTGCATGCATTACACGAACGGATCGCAGCATTGCTGTGTTGTGACGCATATTGACATAGAAGTTGTTTGGTCTTAAAAGTTTGCCTCGCTCCAACTTTTGAATATTTACATTGATGTTCAGGAGTCCAGTTCAGGAAACTTCTATTTATAGATAATGAATGGACACTGATCGCTGCTGAGAATTATCAGACTATTTTATGAGTTCTTTATATACATGAAGTCGAAAGCGGTGTTTTAGTTTACATAACTTCAAAAGAATTTCGGGTTAAAAAGGAAGTGCGATTTTAGGCTGATTATTTTTTTTTCAAAACATTCTTCACACCTAAGGAAGATCTGCTGTATGAAAGTCCATTGAAACAATACAAATCGAGAGCAGAGCAAACGCGGACCTCCTAAACATCAGAGGAGGGATCAGGTGCCATGGAGTAGATGGCATCCCTTGTTTCACACCCACCGTATGCTCCTTGTCACGATTTGCAAACAGAAAAAAATCCGTAAACAATTCAGTGTGTCAATATTGGTCTAACAATTGTAATGAAAAACAGTCAGATTTCTTCATTATGTTATAGATTGTACTTGCTAATTAGGTCAATGTATCGACCATACAACTTGCGAAATGATACTTTTTAACGAAACTGTTGATGTCCTCATCAACATAGCTGCCTCGTTTTAGAAATTTATTGTACACAGAGCATGCTCTTGCTTATCAAATCAACCGGGAGACAGTTGAAACCCAATACGCAGGTCTTAAAGTATATTGCTACACAAGAAAGAGAAGCTGACGCTAGAAAAATTAAGTCATCATATTTATCACAAAGTTTTTTTGTTAGATTACCCTTAACGTTTTTTTCTTGAAAAATATTCAAATATGAAACAGCTATGTCAGACTACAATACTCATACGTGGTATCTTTTATTATTTCAAGTTAACTGGATATATCGCGTCGACAAATGAATAGAAGTAACTATATATCTAACTGTCGAATTAAAGGCTACAGCAAGTGTTTTCTTCTCGTGTACAACTTTTTGAATAAATCCTGCTTCATATGATTACAAAAATAGGTCTGCAAATAGACCTAATCATGAAAAATTACACTGATATTTTCAATTAGAAACTCAAGCATTTCTTAAATATTATCTTTGGGGTACTTTTTTGTGCAATCAGAAATTTTTTTTTAGCAAAATAGTTTTGCAAATGACCAACGATAAGGTAAGTATATACGAGTTTCATTTTTATAATATAAGCGGCTACATTTCTATGACATAAAAAATACCTAGACTTTAATTTTTAGTTGGGAATGGTTGTATAAGGTGTTGAAAAGTCAATTTTTGATGTTATTGATTTTGGTAAATTTTGTGATTTCCTTTTTACAGTACAAAGAACAACCTTTAGTGCACTACCAACTCCTCCATCTAAAACAGGCTCCCGTAATAATACAAACAGAAATTCTTCTACTTCTCATGGTGAGATTTATTATAAACAAAAGATTCATTTTGTGTTATGTCGCCATGCTTTTAACAGTGATCACTTTTTTTCTTCTCTCTTATGTATATACAGTAAGCACACGTAAGATAATCTCTGCCACATTTCTGCAAACTTTATATGCAAATTTACAGAACGCTACAATATATGATTAATAACAAATTGTCCGTAATCAGAAATTTATATTTGATGCTATTTAATCAGAATATGGTGACATCTGAAGAGAAATACATGTATTTCTATGAATCTTTTGATTGATTTCAGAAGTTACATTAATCTCAACTGAACCATCACCCTCTGTTACCACTGAGGCCACAGACGAACCTAAAGGTATAACTTCAAAACCTGTAGTAACATCCAAAAGTCCGGGTTACATTTCTATCAGCGTTTCTTAGAGGTTATGACTCTGAATGAACATACACTTTTTGTTGACAATAAAAATATACACATGGGCCATTTCTTATTCAAAGCACAAGAAACAATTAACTCTTCCATTTATTTTTAAGAAGATTAGATTAGAAGGTCTTTTTGAATAAAGTTTTATTGTTGTGTGTGGAATCGACACACTTTTTTTCGTTTGCCTGATCATGACAAGAAGCATACAGCGGGTGGCAGGTCGACAAGGGATGCTTACTCCTCCCTGGCACCCGATCCCTCCTCTGATTTTTTGGAAGTCCTTGTTTGCTCTGCTCCCGATCTGTATTATTAAAGTTGACTTTAGAGCTCGATCCCTGTTCGTTATCTCCATATTTCATGATAATAGATTTATAGACCTAATATATGACTAGTTTGTCTTTATGTGTATCAGTAACAGTTTAACAAGATATTAAATATTTATGCATTTCCTATTCACAGCACAAAGAACAACCTCAAGTACATTACCATCTCCTCCATCTAAGACAGGCTTCCCTTATAATACGGATACAAACAGAAATTCTTCTAGTTTTCTTGGTGAGATTTGTTATAAACAAATGATAAAGAATTATTTGTACAAGTGGAAAGGACTATAGGTCAAAGAAATTATTAGAATGTCGAATAGAAAATGCTTCATTTTGTGTTTTGTTAGCTCACCTGAGCCGAAGGCTCAAGTAAGCTTTTCTGATCACATTTTGTCCGTTGTCCGTCCGTCCGTAAACTCTTAACATTTTCGACTTCTTCTCAAGAACCAATGGGCCAATTTTAACCAAACTTTGTACAAAGCATCCTTAGGTGAAGGGGAGTTTAAGTTGTTGAAATGAAGAGCCAAGTCCCCTTACAAGGGGAGATAATGAAAAAAAGACAAAAATAGGGTAGGGTCATTAAAAAATCTTCTTCTCAAGAACCACTAGGCCAGGAAAGCTGAAACTTATGTGGAAGCATCCTTGGGTAGTGTAAATATTAAATTGTTAAAATCATGACCCCCGGGGGTTGGGCGTGGCCACAATAGGGAATCCAAGTTTTACATAGAAGTGTATAGAACAAATCTTTAAAAATCTTCTTCTCAAGAACCACTGGGCCAGGAGAGTTGAAACTTATGTGGAAGCATCCTGGGGTAGAGTAAATATTAAATTGTAAAAATCATTACCCCCAGGGGTAGGGCGGGGCCACAGTAGG
>PRKT01000110.1:811036-816036 GCA_003671525.1 Saccostrea glomerata | reverse complement strand
GTATTTGCTGACAAAGTCATTGTATCGACCATAGAACTTACGGAATGATGACTTTAAAAGAGACTGCTGATATTCTTGTTTCACCAACTTGCTTGTCAATAATTTACCTCGTTTTAGAAATTGTTCATACGTAGAGCATGCTCTTGCGCATCGAATCAGCTGATATACAATGTATATATATATACTCCGTATGCAGCTGATGAAAGTATATTGCTGAATAAGTAAGGGAAGTTGATGATAGAAAAGTTAAGTAATCACGTTTATCGTATAGCCTGGTTGATAAATTACCATTAACGTCTTTTTCAAGTAAAATATCCAAGTATGAAAAAGATGTGTCAGACTCTGTAGTATCTTTTTTCTCAAGCTCACTAGGTTATATCGTATCGACGTAGGAATGGAAATTGAAGGCTACAGCAAATGTTTTCTTCTTTTCACGCATAAGATTTTGCACAAATTCTGTTTTATTTGACTATAAAAATAGGTCTGATAATAACGCAGCGCACTTGGTACCCATGGGAATTCCAATAGATTGTTGGAATACCTGGTCTCCAAAAACCACATAGATAGTGTCAATCAAATTCAAGCATCTCTTTGATATCAACTTTAGAGTACTTGTGTGTGCAATCAGAATGTGTTTTAACAAATTAATTTTGCAAATCATCAATGACCAAGTAAGTAAATTTACGAGTTCCATTTTTTTTTTAAAAGCTGCTTGCAATGATATCAAAAAGCCTGGACTTTAATTTATCATGGGAAATGGTTGTGTATGAAGTTGAAAAGTCGTAAGTTTTTAAGCTGTTGATTTTGGTGAAATCATGTGATTTCAAATTGTCCAAAAGTTCTTTGGAATTTTTGAGTATCCACATCGGATTCACACCACTTGTTGAATATATTGTTGCACAGTACTCTTGTAGTTTATCCTTCACTACTCTCAATATCTTAGTGAGGAGTAACGAAAGAGGCTTGGTTGAACATTTACCGGAACCCGCAATGTATCTTTGTAAGGATTTTTATGCAGTTTAGGAATCCAATATATATAGGGTAGTTCAAATTCATTTTGGCTCTGTGGAATATTAAAAATATTAAAAACTGACATATGATTTTGAAGAAAAGGAAGTATGAGCATTAGTAGGATTACCACTTGTAAAATTAGATCCAAGTTCTAAAATACAATTTATATAATGAGCCTAACAAACGAAGACAATGTTGTTACCTGCATTGTCGACATGGACCAGTACGTACTGTTCATTCTTTGCTAAATAATTTATGATTTTTAGATTAGCTCATAAAAAAATGTAAACTGTACATTGCTGGCTGATGATAATTATACAGTATAAGAAAGATTTATAGCTTTGTTTCTATAAAGAAGAAGTCGCGGTTTGTGCATTTGTGTTCCCTAAAACTTTAACATTTTACATTAAAAAGTCTTCGAGAAATTATGAAATAATTTACGATGAAGTATGACCATTCTAAAAATATGACTTCATGAATTTAGTACAATTTAAAGTTAAAAAAAAACGTCCGTGGCACCACTTTAATTTCAAATACTGGGGTATGTTGAAAAAATCCTTTGAAAAATCATATTTTCAAAATCTTTGTGGATGATGCAAGTGTTCTGTATTATGTGAATGAAAATTCCTTGAAATTTGATGTTTTCTGCAACATTTTGATAAATTGCTGGGAAATGCACAAGTTCATGACATCACATCAAGAATTAAGGAGATCGTTTTGGAAAAAATGATTTGTACGTTCTTGCTGCATAAAATTTCAAAAATTCAGAAAGAATAAATTTCAATTTCTTACATAACTTCCATAAAATAGAAAAAAAATACAGGGCAAGATTTGTTATTTTACTGTTTCTTGCTGTTTGTAAATACTTTTACACCTTTCCACGATCAAAAGTTGGCAATAAAAGCAAGAGTAAATTCAAAAAGAATGCTTAGTATTATAGTTTATGTGTAAAATGAAAGAAAAATAGATAGGTCATCGGAAGAAAAGATGTATTTAAAATTTTTATTTTTATTTAAAAAAAAAGACTTGGGAACAAACGATCTTGCTTTGGGGTTATAAAACTTAAATGAGCTCACTTTATGTCAGTCTCACTTTTCCACTTTATATAAAACCGAGCTGAGATACAAAGTGAGCTCATTTAAGTTTTACGGCATTGTAGCCTGATTGTAATAAGGTCCAAATCCCCATTCGATTTTATGAATTATCAAAGATTTATTGAGAAAATAAATTTCTTTTTCAAATAGGTACAATCAATTGTCGCCCAGATCAATTCCAGTGCAATACCAGTGCCTGCATTTCTCCGTCCCTGAAATGTGATGGCCGTGTTGATTGTGTAGACGGATCAGACGAAGATAACTGTCGTGAGTTTGTAATATCAGTTTTAAGTGCTAGAAATACAAGGATAAAGTTATATACTTATTAGAATACTTCATATTTTTAGCGACATTGAAGGGTCCTTGTGCTAATGATAGTTTTGACTGCTACGGAAATGGGTCCCAGTGTATTGAGGCCAGTAAGCTCTGTGATAATACAACGGACTGTGTCAACTCTGCAGACGAGGATAAAAAACTCTGTGAAAGTAAAGTATTATCACAAACTTCTGTTGACACTGTAATTTGTAGGTACTAGTACATCATCTTGTAAACTTTTCACCTGCTTCACAGTATAAGTGTTGAGATCTTATCGGGCGTCAGTGCACCGAGCTAAAGAGCTAACAAACAAAGCTAGCAGTTCTGTTAAGCAGATCCGTGGGATAGCATCAGATGGGCCCGGGGAGGGAGGGGAGGGGGTTGATTCCCCGATTTTTTCCAGACATAAATTTTAGTATACGTATTTTGTTGAAGAGGACACAAAGAAAAGGGTCAATTTGTTATGTCGTTAGCTGACTTTATGCATATAGACTTCGTGCATGTAAAAAGAATCCCACTGATGCAATTATATCAAATTTAATATATCACTTTTCATCTTATTCAAAACTTAAGCAATTCCATGTAACTTGAGCAATGGTGGATGTATGCACACATGCATTCCTGTTGGCACACAACACCGGCAGTGTGAGTGTTTGGATGGTTACCGGTTAGTGGGCAACACTTCCTGTGAAGATGTGAATGAATGTGACCAATGGCCCCCTGTTTGCTCACAGATATGTGTTCATGAGCTTAAAGGGTCATATAAATGTGAATGCATGTCGGGATATTACCCAGAATTACTCTCGGATGGCCAACATATTTGTAAAGCTATTGGTGAGTAAACAAGGATCCATTTTTCATCATATATGTGCCATTGACGAAGTTACGAGGCATTTGAGAAAAACACACACATATGGTTTTTTTTTTACATATTAAACTTATTTTATTTAAACTGCACACAGTTACTTAGTAAAATTCATGGCAGGCTTCAAGAATTACTTTCGAATAATACACAGACAGATGATAACTCATAACTAAATATGATGCCGAATAAAGTTAGGCTATGATTTAAAACCAGAACAGCTACAATTTACGTATAGGCACCGTTTGTTTCTAATTTCTGCTTTTAACAATCTTAGATGCATTTTGTAAAATTACAAAATGAAATTTGTTTGATCATACAGGAAAAAAGGCATTAAATTTGTGTATGCTATACTCATGGGAGCTGTCAAATAATATATACACGCTATTCTTTGTTTAATTTTTCAATAAAAGTGTCCCAGGTTGCCCGTCAAAATGTCTGTCCTCTCCTCGGACGCCGATGTCTGCACGTGTAGGCATTTTTATTAAAACTTGCAGCTCTTTGTGATATTAAAAGTACCTTGCTTTCAATTAGGTGAGAGACCGTGGTTGTTCTTTGCCAACAGAAATGACATAAGAAAATTGGAGATAGACATCCTAAAACAACAACCAGTTGTCAGTGACCTTCATAGTGCTGTTGCTATTGATTATGATTATTACAGCAAAGTAGTGTACTGGACTGATAATGTGCAAGAGAAAATTATGAAGTAAGTATAATGATTAATAAGTAAATTCTGAAAAATGAACTTTTTTATTTGTTGCATTAAATTTTGGGGTTAAAACGAATAGTATGTCACTTTCATAAGGGCAAATATAACCGAAAAAGGGGAGACAAATAAGACGAGCACACCTGTAATTAGCCGTGGTATCAAGAATCCTGATGGAATCGCTGTGGACTGGATCTATCGAAACCTGTATTGGACTGACACTGGCTATGATACTGTAGAAGTCGCCTCGGTTGATGGAGCCATCAGAAAGACGCTTGTAGATGAAGACCTGGATGAACCAAGATCAATTGCTCTGGATCCAGAAAATGGGTCTTATTTTTTATACCAATAAATATTTGAGAATTTAACAAAAAGCTCATGATCTTTGGAATGGTCTGTTTATTGATAAAAAGGACAAATTTTATACTAAATCAGGTGGATGTATTTCTCTGACTGGGGAACAACTCCCAAGATCGAGCGCATAGGAATGGATGGAAATCACACCAGCAGAAGTGTTCTGGTGCAGAGAGAAATTGTATGGCCAAATGGTTTAACACTGGATTATGCTAATGAAAGATTATATTGGATTGATGCTAAACTAAAAAGCATATCTACAATCAAACTAGACGGTAGTGATATTCGAAGAATTCTGCACAACGCAGCGCAAATCGGCCATCCATTTTCCTTGACTGTTTTTGAGGTAAGAAATTTATGAAGTCTTCTCAGTTAAGGGTCTCTAGTTTGAATATGCATCTTTCGAATCTAACAATATTATAGCCTTGGTCTGTCTTGTAGGAAAGTCTTTACTGGACAGATTGGGGAGCTGAAGGTATACGAAAAGTTAACAAATACACTGGACAAGGATATTCACAATTAGTCGCAGGTTTGAGGGCTCCTATGGACATCAAGGTCTATCATCAGCAAAGACAGGTGCGAAGTAAGTTTCTTTTGTAAAGGAATGGTTTCATTATTAAAAAATATATATAATATCTTCAGACAAATAACTATGATT
>PRKT01000110.1:761451-806714 GCA_003671525.1 Saccostrea glomerata | reverse complement strand
ATGCTTCCACATAAGTTTCAGCTTTTCTGGCCCAGTGGTTCTTGAGAAGAAGATTTTCAAAGATTTTTCCTATATATTTCTATGTAAAACTTTGATTCCCCATTGTGGCCCCGCCCTTCCCCCGGGGGTCATAATTTGAACAATTTAGAATCTACACTACCCCAGGATGCTTCCACATAAGTTTCAGCCTTACTGGCCCAGTGGTTCTTCTAAAAAGGAAATGTCGAAATGGACAAAAAAAGCCAAAACAAACTACGATGCATTTCTTTAAAATTGAGAAATCGCCAGTAGAGACAATTACATCAATTCACCAGACTCACAGAAAAAAAGAATTAAATTAGACACTTGTTTAGATGGTTTCAGTGATTTTGGGTGGTAGGTGAGTCATTGTATGTTCAGCAGATGACAAGAAGACTGAATTATTTTAAAGATAAGAGGACTGACGGAAATGTTCAATGGTGTGTGACGTTTTCAAAAAAGACAGTCGGTAGAGCGATATGTGAAATGTTAAGTTTGTCTTGTACTACCGCTCAAAGAATTTTGACAGACGAATTAATTATGGAAAAAGTGGGTGTACGATGGTTACCAAGTTTTCTTAATCTTTTGAACGCAATCGTGGATCTCAAATTTTTTTTAATGAAACGAAGGGAAATATGTGTAGCTTTCATCATTAATAGTTTTGTTGTTTTACGTCGACGAGTAGAGATTTTATCGAGGTTCTGACATTACTTTTGGCTCAACCCTCGTATTGTAAGTTACATAGTCTTTTAGTGACAGGGTATGGAATGATACCTGGTATCATCCCATACCCTGTCACTAAAAGACTATGTAACGAATTTACCCCACCGATGTAACACTTACGTTTTATCTGTAGTTTTTGTTATAAATTTCTCTGCTAAATGCTTCATCACGCTTATACTGTGCTTATTATGACGTCATGTTTGTGTTTGTGAAGTAATACATCGACCGGGTATAGATTAACAACTGACCGGGTATAAGTAATCCACCGCCTTCAAGTGACAGACTACAACCAATCGTAAGCGAGGATTTCACGAAAAAATCGACAGAGGTAGGGTAAATGAGTGTATGAGTGAGAATTTGGATTAAACTCGGCAAAATTGCGTATTCTTTTTCATTTTAGTTCCAAAGCCTGATCAGACAGATGAATTTCTTTATGAATCTGGTCAATATGTGCCAATGGAGGGAACTTGTGATACTGAATCAGACAGTGTTGTTACAAGTGATGAAGCTGATACTAAAGCAAGGTCAGAAATCAAGGTTTTTTATGCTTACATTTCAATTTATTCCCTTAATTTAAAGTCGTATTTTCATCATTCTTTAATAAACAAACACACATTGAAATAGACTATAAAAATGTCTAGTAAAATTTAATTTATGCTATTTACAGGAAACAATTGATGTTCCAGGCTCTTTGAGAAACTATATCCAACAAGCTAATAAAAAATTAGCTTATGTATAAGTGACAGAAATTGAACAGGGAGAAAACTAGATGAGACGGTTGTTACACAACCATTTCCTGTATTTAAAGAAAAGGTATATGGTTGCGGACAGGAGGAACCTTAAAAACAGTGATAAAAATAAATTCTATTACCATAGAACACCCTCTGATTTTTTTTTCATTTTTAACAGGATTTTGAGACAAGGATTGCAAAATCTGAGCATTATACATTTAACATCGCGTGCATAAATATTCTTAAAATTCGACAACATTCTTTATATAACACCAAGTCAAAATTTGAAACATGGGCAAGAGCTATGTTTTTATTTTACCGTGTATATTCAATTTGTTTACTAGAGCTGCATACTTGGACAACACTGAGCAGATATATATTACTGGTATGGTTGGTCACATTTACTTTTTTCTTATTTCTATTCCAAATTTTCTCAAGTACATATTGTTTATACATGTACACAGTAAATTTTCTGACTTTAAAGTTTTTTAAAAATGTTAAGGATAGAAAGGTTTACTTCTCGAAATAGCAAGAATATGTGTCAATTAAATGTGTCAAGAAAATCGTAGTTATAATAATTTTCATATAAATGAAGTTTCTGAACACATTTAAAATACTTCTGTGTGAAATAATCAAGCAGCTATTAATTCTTGACGTTATTCTTAAAATTATGGAAAATGTTAACTGCAAACCTTTAAGATAAAATGTCTCTAAATTGCGTCTATGTCATATATTATAATATATCAAAAATGATAACTTCAAATTTATGTCCAAGCCCTGTGGGATATAATCTATCTAGATAGCTTTTATATAATATATCTCAATATATTGTAACACCAAAGCAACTTTTCATTTTGCAATATAAATATACAATTCTAAATACATGTATAAACTTAAATGTCATCATTTTAATTACAGAAAAAAATTACTGTTAATAACCACGTAAAACTCGCGTGATTAGAGACTGTTCAATATTTCTCATATTTATTGATTAAAAATTATTACACAATAATTATAAATTATAAAAATTGTAACACTTTTAATAGCTATAAGAAAAAGGGGAAAATTTAAAAATATTTTACATTTAAGTAACTAAGTAAAATAAATGTATTGCTCAAATTGATAATAAGATTGCATTTGCAGAAGTGATATGAAAATGAAATACGAACAAGATAAAAAGAAATACTAACAAATTTTTTAACTAGGAAACAAACCATAAAATAGTACTTTTAAATTAACACTTTAACCATAATAAAAAGGAGAAAAGGATAATTTTGATTAGATATAATAATTATGCCCTGTTCACACGGAGAGTTTACTTCGCAATAAATTAATGTGAAGTAAACTAATGCGGATAAAAATAATGCAAATTAAATTGCGTTCACATGACAGCTAATGCGAAGTACATGTAAACTAATGCAAATTAAAATTTTTACTCCTACCATCAGACTTTAGAAGGCTATTATGATGTCATCTGCAAATCATGTCGCCTTATGCAGAAGCTGATCCATTTGAAATATTTAAAGTGTCTGTACACACATTTTTGTGATTAACACAATTTTTTTTTTCATTTTTCACTCAAAAATAGCACAAGTACCTATAGCTGACCACCGACATGTGACATATGACATTTTTGACATTATTCATGCGTCAAAATTTAATTCGAATTAGCTTCGCTTAGCGTTCACATGGAGCTAATGTGAGTAATTTAATGTGCAGTCAATTAATTCGAATTAAACTAATTTGCATGAAATTCTCCGTGTGAATGCTAAGCGAAGCTAATTCGAAGTAACTTACATTTAATTGGGATTAAACTCTCCGTATGAACAGGGCATTATAATCACGCTGTTGGAAAATGTAAATTATCTAAATTATCCAAGACACGTATTTACAATCAATATTAAATATTGAAAAGTAATATCATAGTAAAAAAATTAAATATTATTAATTACATGTAAATTATGACATTTAGAGACAAAAATAAATTATCCTCAAGTTCAAGATTTTTTATTTCAAAAATTAAGATATTTTTTCACTTTCAGCTACTTTCAATACATTCATACAATCATGTTCAAGTAATGAAACACAAATCTCTTAAAAGGAGATCATTTAAAATGACTAGAATAGTAAACATTACAAGTTATTTTTACAAAGAACTATCTTGTAAGTTTCTTGTGCTATAAAAATAATTTAAGGCAATTAATTATTAAATATAAGTGTACTGGAGGTTGTGGATTTCCAGTTTTATTATTACAGAAGTAAAAGGGACTCTTATAACAGCAAGGAAACTAAAATGATAAGCACAGTAAACTGTATAGCATTTCATCAGGTTATTACATAGTCTTGAAGTTCAAAACTACTGTCCAGTATCTACTGATACATGTAGAACAACCAAATAACTGTCTTTGCCTTGACATTTGTGAACTTAAACTCATATCAGATTCTAACAATAGTCACCTTTAAAATAAGAATATTAGGATTATGTATATTGATTCTGTCTTTTACTGTCTTTGACCTTGGCCTTATCTTTGACATTAGAATCAATAGGACTTTTGATGTAATCGCCATGCTTTTTTTAGTAGGAATGGGACAACAAGATCATATGTCATCATTACAATGTACCTCAATAATTGGTAGAAGATACAAAAGGGGGCTAATACTCGGGTATTTTTTTCTTCCACTATTTTTTGTAATGTTGCTACCAACTGAGATAGAAATCACAACCACACTTTCCCCCTAGTACTTACTCTACATAAAAATACCTAATTAGTATGTACATGTAAAATTTAAGAGAAGGTTTTGCATCATCCCAATAAGGCAGAAAAATTAATAAAAGTACTTAAAGAAACATAACTCTATCATAATATAATAAAATATAAAATAGGAATGTGTGAAAATAAATTAAAAACAAAATATATAAACACTACATAGCGGAAAATTGCTTTACTTAAAATACACATATTTACAACATCTCGGTTGAAAAAAACAGTGCAATATGTCAAACAAGATACAATATACTGCAGTAAAAATGTATAAGAGTATTCTAATATTAATGTTTTCCATTTGAAAACAATCAAAAGCATGGATATCATAAGAAACACAAATGTGGTGCTAAAATTCAAAATATCTTAAATTTGGGCTTACTTTATTAATCACATGCAACAAACTTTCGTTAGTAGAATATCTTCCTTTTTCTCAAATCTCTTATACTGCATACATTAAATATGCTAAGTATGAGTAAGCAGACATTATGACTATTCTTTAATTATCCAAACTTCCAAAATTGTAGTAACATTATATCAATATAGTGTTTTAAATACAACATAAAACAGTGACAAGAAAAACCATATTGGATTTTTACTAAATAAGCCATCAATTAAATCAGTCCTTAAACATGTTAAAGAACATGTTTTACTGTGTTACCTGCTGGTCAGTAATTCAAAAATGCCTTTGTAAATTATTTAATTTTAGTTTTAAACTCACAATCTTTTAGGATTTTTTTTTAAATATTAAACAGAAACTATATTTTAATGGCTTTAGAAGAATGTTTGCAATAAAGAGATGAAAAAAGCTTCATTTATTCAATTATTTTGAGCATACAAACTAATTCTCTGCAAAATAGTTTCATCTAATTTCTTTGGACTCATTAACATGTATGTATGCTCATACTTATTTCCATACGAACCTAATTTAAGACATTTCATTAAATTATGACACCCTCTGACACCGTGTTTCTTCAAAACTACTGTCTTTGGAATTTCAAGACAACCCTCATGCAGACAACCCTGGAACACCAAGCTTTAGTCCTGGGCCTCCTAAAACTTTAAAACTAAAATTTTCTGACCATTGGTGAAAACCAAACTTGCCTGACCAACACACAAGCATAGATCTAAAGCAGTTTGATGAAATAATTGGGATACTAATTAATATAAACACATTCATTGAATTTTTTAGTAATATTTTAAGCTGACTACAGTATATCATAGTGATTTTTTCATCTTATCGAATTACATCTCATGATCTGAGAGAGTTCTGGGGTTTTCTAAGAAAGTGTGATCACCAGAGACAGACATGCAGACAAACATCAGACAAATGGTTTCTCCGTTTCTGGTACCGATATACTATGCAGGTAACATAAAAATAGCTTATGATCACTGATTGTCTACAGCTATCACAAGTATAGATATTGGTTACCCCATATCCAAAGATATTTGACTTTTAGATTTAATATGTTTAAGAGTGTTTAATAACTTTTATGAAAATAAAATTGCACTGTCTAGTTATAGAACTTGTGTAAATTTCGTGAGTCCGTAGCATTACGGTCACCCTGTCTCCTAATAAACAGTACACATACCTGTGTCCTCAAGTCCAGTTAGCCTTGGTCTACACACGTGCGATGGAGTTGTCAAACGGACTCCCGCGAACAAAGAAGTTACGATTGCAGATAGAACTTTTTTTTATAATGATAATTATAATTAGATCACATGAATACAAATTCTGATTAATAAAAATTAAACGATTGTCAGTTTAGAAATCCCCGGCCAGTTTGGGTTTTGTTACACATTTTATAGGTACTCTCCCTATGTGTAGTTTGTTTACACACGTGCAGGAATCTGCTCAGGGATCGAAAATTCCTTCATTTAATATATTACAAACATAGAATTATTTTTTTTCTCTAAGAGGAAACTATATGATGATTAACGAACAATTAACATGATTTTACTACAGTCGTTGATATATTATAATCAATTCATCGGTGAAAAAATGTCAACCAAAGAATGACCTAGATATTCTCTGTTATCAAACATGTTAAAAAGAAAAAGCTGAGGAGGGAGCGATCGTAGGAATATTAACATTTTTCATTTGCATTTAGGGGGGAAGTGATCTTTGAAGGAAAAATTTACATTAATTTTAGTTTCTTTTACGTATGACATACACAACATTATTCTTATCATGAACGGTTATGTTGTATCTACTTATTAATGATGGAACTATTTTCATCAGAACAATTTGTGTGAGTCGCCGCTGACTACAGTATTATATCTAGAACAGATAGTAAGCACTGATCGAATATATTAAAAATAAATAAGATACAAATTTGATTCCTTAGGAACAAAACATACATGTTTAAATGAAACACATTTTCAATGTGGATTTCATTTTTTGTTTTACATTTACGGTAATGGTAAAAGCAAGATGTCTTTTTTTTTTCAATGTAATTTTTAGACCTTACTTTTAAGACAAGAATATAGGTGGAGAGACTTAATTTCAGAAATGCAAGTAAGAGATGCATAAAGCATATAAAATAACATCCAAGCTTGACTAATAAAACCTCATCAAAGAGACAACATGTTGGCTTGGCTGTGGTGAGTTATGATAATCTCAGCAGGATGAGACTGCTCCCACGGTTCACCATCCACCTGCATCGGTACATTACTTCCACTCAAACTTATCTGTTAAAAAACATAACTTATTACTTGTACATTATTTGATCAAATAAACTAAGTTCTATGGAAAGGGTAAAATTTATTCTCTCATATAAAGTGGATTATTTGCTTAGGTATATTTTGAAAAAAATATTCCCCAAAAGAGAAGATATGTTTTTATTGAATAGAAGTCTAGCATGTACATGAATACATAAAATATTTTCAAAATCTAACTTTTACAAAATCCATTTGATGACAGGGTTTTTTTGTTGTTGTTATGTTTGTATTTTTATATAACACTCCTTGATTTTCATGAATCAGTTCTTCTTACCTTGACAACTTTTGCCTGGCCCAGCCTGATAGGATCAACCATGCCCACCTGAAGCTGGGCAATATGGAAGGAGGAATATACTCCCATCACCTCCAGTGTGCCATCATTGTATCTGCAATGAAAATAGCATTTATTTTTTTTTTAAATACAGATCACAAATTTCTTGTATGTAACATATTTGCACCATGTCAACATACAAGTTTAATTCTGTCCTTAAAATTTCTTGACTTAATAAGGCCGAGTCTTATTCGAGTGTGCATCACTTTGCACAGCTTTTTAATTTCATGCAGTCATTTGTGTGACAGTACACCTTTCAAAATTATTTTGATTTAAATACAAAATTAACATTATCTGTAACCCCTACTGGTCTGAAATTGTGATTTTACAACAATAATTGGAAAAAGAATGTTGAAATGGCTCTAACAACGTCACCATTTTCAGATTTTGTTAGCAATGCATGGCACTGAAGATCGAATGACGCATGACTCGCTTGTATATTCAAGACATCTATGGATATCATACAAAAATCTCCTGACAGAACTTCCCAAGAAACATACTAGCAGTCTAAAAATTGCTATTTTTACCCAAAAAAATGTATGCGTTAATAATTCATCTGCAAAGATATGTATTTATACCGTAACACTGCAATTTTAGAGGTATTGAGCTTCAAAAAAATAAACTTAGTAATTACTACCAGGACCAACCTAGATGGTGAACTTTTTTGAAATTTCACAGTTTGGTGACTTTTTACATAAACTTTCAACTACTTGAATGAAAAAGAAATCCCTAGGGCAGAAATACAAAAAACATGGGGAAGATGTGATAATTTGGCAATTTTCCAACAAATTCCCATAGGGTCCTATAGTAAAATTTGACACCTTTTGAGATGGCCCCCTAAGAAGTCGGGGTGGTAACAGCAATTTTTTTCCACCCATTGGGAAAGAGTCCGGTACCGGTTCAATTGGGAAAAATAGCATCGAAGAAAAACGAAGGAGAATTTTCTTTTATTTATGCAAATGCAACGTATTTTGCGTTTATTTCAACTTAAATACCTATTACTGCTTGTTTTAAAGAATAAACAACATTGAAATAACTTATTGTTTTTTATATCAACGTCCCTTGTTTTCCTATTGTCATGCTTTCAATTTGTCAAAATGTATGACACTACGCTGTCTAAACCACTGCTCCCGCCAAATTACGACTTTCTCTACTTTCGATTTAAGCGGAAGTGAAACAATTAGTCAACTTGTAGTTGTACAATTGTTTCCTTTAACAAGAAATACGATGTCGTCGTAATCTTTTGCTTCACAGTTGAATTGGGAATTTTTAGTCAGAGATTTGGGAAAAATTATCGTTTTTTGGCATTGGGAACGGTGCCGTTTATCGGTACCAGTTAATTAAGGTAAAAAAACACTGGGTAAACATTCAATTTTTTAATCCTAAAACAATAAATATAACAGTTAAAATTAATTATCAAAAAATCATCAAAATCCCTACGGCAGAAATAATTAGACTCGGCCTCGTTAAGAGAGTCCCTGTTCTTAAATTTACACACCTGGGTGCTTTCAACTGTTTATTCTCATCATGTCCAGCTCCCCAGGGCTGACATCCTCCTCCCCAGCTGCTGATATTCAAGATCACAATGGCCTCTATCTCAGGTAAGTCTATCAACTGTCCATCCAATTCCACCTGGGCAAAATCATTTTTTTATTTATTTATTTATTTACAATGTAGATCATACCAATCATATACATGTACATGTTCTTTAATAAAGTTAAAATAGTTGGCATTACAAATTTATGGTAAATTATTAAACAAGCATATATGATAAAGCATGTTTATAGCTGAAAGTTGGTTGCAATTTTGTTTAAAATTCATTATAAACCTAAATTATATTTTAAAAATGAAGAAAACAATTTACTTTATTATAAGCATGAATTCATTAGGAATTCATTATGAACATGATTGCTGTAACTGCGTTCCACTGTATTTCATAATTTTTTATTACCATATTTAGGTAATAAACATACTTTATACAGATGCTATTTTATAATTTTTTATTACCCTATTTAGGTAATAAACATACTTTATATAGATGCTACATCTTGCCAGAGAACCTATAATAGACATTTGTTATACCAAAATTATCATACCAAAAAAAAAATAAGTACCTGAATTTTTTTATGTAGATTTTTACATTCATTTTCTAAAACATCCTTGGTCCCATAATAGAAATAACAAAGCTACAAAGAGAAGAAAAAATATTTACTTCATAATTAACATGATTAAATCTTATTGCAACATATATGCAAACTCATTTTAACAGTTATTCATCAAAAATATGAAAAAAAATAGAACAATTCAGCTAGAAAGCATTTGATAAAAATATCAAACCAGAAGTCTCTGTCGAGACTGAAGCTCTACTGGTTTGTACTTATAGCAAAGGAAGAGAAAAGTACTTAAGCAATTGGGAATTGAAACTTTACAACAGCAATAAATAGAACAATGATCCTTGATAAAGTCTCTTTATGTTCTTAGTGTAGTCTACTTGTGTGCCAAGTTATATTGAAACCAGACCAAAACTGTAGGAGGAGTAGCATTTTGAAACAATTTTACAGAAATTTCTATTTTTAGTAACCACAACAACACCATTTATCGAAATCAAAAACCAATAAACCTAATTATGTATCTTAGTGCAGTCTACTTGTGTGCCAAGTTATATTGAAATCAGACCAAAACTGTAGGAGTAGTAGCATATTGAAACTATTTTAAAGAAATTTCTATTTCTAGTAACCACGACAACACCGTTCAAGGAAATCAAAAACCGATAAATCTAATTATGTATCTTGGTGCAGTCTACTTGTGAGCCAAGTTATAATGAAATCAAACCAAAACTGTAGGAGGAGTAGCATTTTGAAACCATTTCAATGAAATTTCTATTTTTAGTAACCATGACAACACCGTTCATGGAATTTAAAAACCGATATACAGAATTATGTATATCAGTGTAATCTACTTGTGTGCCAAGTTATATTGAAATCAGACCAAAACTGTAGGAGAAGTAGCATTTTGAAAGAAATTTCACAGAAATTTCTATTTTTAGTTACCACGGCAACACCGTTTATCGAAATTAATAACCGATATAAATAATTATGTATCTTAGTGTAGTCTACTTGTGTGCCAAGTTATATTGAAATCAGACCAAAACTGTAGGAGGAGTAGCATTTTGAAACCATTTCACAGAAATTTCTATTTTTAGTAACCACGGCAACACCGTTTAACAAAATCAAAAACCGATACACAGAATTATGTATCTTAGTGCAGTCTACTTGTGTGCCCAGCTATATTGAAATCAGACCAAAACTGTAGGAGGAGTAGCATTTTGAAAGAATTTTACAGAAATTTCTATTTTTAGTAACCACGACAACACCGTTTATCGAAATCAAAAATCGATACACAGAATTATGTATCTTAGTGTAATCTACTTGTGTGCCAAGTTATTCTGAAATCAGAGCAAAACTGTAGGAGGAGTAGGAGCATTTTGAAAGAATTTCACAGCAATTTCTATTTTTAGTAACCACGGCAACATCGTTTAACGAAATCAAAAACCGATATACAGAATTATGTATCTTAGTGAAATCTACTTGTTTGCCAAGTTATATTGAAATCAGACCAAAACTGTAGGAGAAGTAGCATTTTAAAAGAAATTTCACAGAGATTTCTATTTTTAGTTACCACGGCAACACCATTTATCGAAATCAAAAACCGATACACAGAATTATGTATCTTAGTGTAGTCTACTTGTGTGTCAAATTATATTGAAATCAGACCAAAGCTGTAGGAAAAGTAGCATTTTGAAAGAATTTCATAGAAATTTCTATTTTTAGTTACCACGGCAACACCATTTATGGAAATCAAAAACCGATATACAGAATAATGTATCTTAGTGAAATCTACTTGCTTGCCAAGTAATATTGAAATCAGACCAAAACTGTAGGAGAAGTAGCATTTCAAAAGAAATTTCACAGAGATTTCTATTTTTAGTTACCACGGCAACACCATTTATCGAAATCAAAAACCGATACACAGAATTATGTATCTTGGTGTAGTCTACTTGTGTGTCAAATTATATTGAAATCAGACCAAAACTGTAGGAAAAGTAGCATTTTGAAAGAATTTCATAGAAATTTCTATTTTTAGTTACCACGGCAACACCATTTATGGAAATCAAAAACCGATATACAGAATAATGTATCTTAGAATAATCTACTTGTGTGCCAAGTTATACTGAAATCAGAGCAAAACTGTAGGAGGAGTAGCATTTTGAAAAATTGTTCACAGACAGACGGACAGCTAGACAGACAGACGGAGAGACAGACGGACGACGGACGCATTACTATCGCATAAGCTCTTCTGGTCTCTGACCAGTAGAGCTAAAAATTAAGTCTGCACTTTGACATATTTTAGATTTTTTTTATTACATTATATTATACAAAAACATATTTACATTATATCATATGAAAAGGGGGGATCTTACATTTAAAATATATGGAAGCCTCATTTACCTTATTTATTAGTCTGTGGGCAAACAACCAAGGTTTTGATTCCCTCTGACGATGAAAATTCAAGGTCACTAGCGCATCAACACCCAGAGAGCAGTAGTTGTTCATGATTATCTACAACAACAACAAAAATTATAAGGAATGTCTTTTATTTACATGTAAAAAATGACATAATTTTGCCCAAAAGTAGTCAGAATGTAGGGTGCATATGTGGCATTTTTATTTTCAAAATAGTTCTAGAGAAGCCTCCTCCTTCCTCTACTAGCAGGAGAGAGACACCCCTTTCCCACACTTACCCTCCTTGTTGTTAAGCAACTCAGCCAGCAGCCATTGGATGCTGAACAACTAACTCAGTATTCATGAACAGAACTAATAAGAATTCAAATTGTTATCCTTGCTAACTACATATTGCTTTCAAAGTTAGTGTCAGCCGATATTGAGTCCACTCAAGCCATTATGACTTGTGATATGGATTCTAGTTTGTAATATTTTCTATTCTAAAAATTCAACAAAAAAATTAGCAACTTCTTAAAATTTGAAATTGAGCATTTAAAAAAGTAGAATAAAAATGAAGAAAAAACATTACTCACTTTCTTCACTTTTCCAATCACTTTCTTTGTATTGATTATCCGAACAGCCCACCTTCAAATAAAATGAAGGATATGGATATAACGAACAGTATTCAATATCAAAGTCCATAAAATAATATAAAATAAGAGCAGAGCAAACACAGACCTCTAAAACATCAGAGGTGGGATCAGGTGCCTTAATCATCCTTTGTACACAAACATAAATTTATTAAATTTTCACTAACCTTTAAAATTTATTAATGATAATTGCCATTAATTGCCAGATTTTAGTGATTATGGATATCTTTTAATGTATGTACTATGGAATCATTTTGTGGAGGCTCAAGTACCCTACATTCTAGGGATGTGCGATTTTATCGGTATACCGGTATATCACGATTTTTTGTTGCGTGATACGTATCGTGATATAGAGACCTAAACACCGGTCTTTAGATACATATTATAAAGTCCAGAAGTTATTCATTTATTTGTTCAATCTTTCAAATTACAATTACAGAAAGGATAAAAAATGTTGTAAAAAGTGAAAAGAATGGCATCTTACCATCCAAACATAATTGATTTTATATACATAAAAATTTCAAGAAAGTAAATTTTATATTTTTTAGAAAAATAATCAATGATTTCTAATATACATGTATAATCTGACATTGTAAAAACTGCTTTCAAAAATATCATGAAATGATCGTGATATTGTGGAAAAAAATCGTGATATATCGTGATATGAAATTTTTGGCGATACCCATCCCTACTACATACACTATGTCCACAAAATAATATTTGCCACGAATTGATAACTAGGGTTTCAAAGCCATTTCTCCTTTCATGGGTATGGGAGAATACAAGAAATCATATTCAAATAAACCTGTTAGATTTAAATAATCTGCAAAATCCCCAACTGGCAAGAATTTTAAATGATTTAACAGTATACAATAAGAGAAAGTAACACAAAAGCAATACAGGAGTACAAAATATTTTTACCTGTCTAATTTTACTGGCTTAGCCTCCTGAAGTTGTGTCATAAAACTATTAACATCAAGATCTTCATGAGTGTATCCCTCCCCCCAGCCTAATACACGAGATAAGTCATTTCCTGTTCCTAGGGGCAAAATAGCCACTTGAGGGGGATTCTAAAAAAGAAATAAAATGAGTAGTTTATAAAAGGGTTGAAGTATTTGACAACAATTCCATTTTGAAAATGAAGTCAAAATAAACTACACTTTACATATTTTTCTGCTTCAATAGTTTTTTTTTTGCGAAAAGTAAGCATATATTTGATTAGTGTTCTATGACTCAAGTACTAGTACTACATGTACTGTATATAAATACATACAAATGTAAATGCATGCACAAATTTTTTTGCAATGTATTTGATTTAGAAAGATGCTCAGTGCTCCAAGTCACACTTGCTCTTAGGTTGCAAAATGGCGACCTAAAATTTTTTGGGGACGCTATTTCAGAATTTCTGGTCCCAATAATCAAATATTTCACTCGACATAAAAAAACACATTTTGTGAATAAAACTTGATAATTTAATTAAGGATATGTATTATGTCTTTATTATTGTAACAGAGACATTTTATTGCCTCTGCTGGGGATCGAACCCGGGACCTCTGGCTTGCCAGTCCAGTGCTCTACCGATTTTGAGCTAAAGGGTTAACCCACTAGCCCAAGCTAATAGGATGCCGTTTATCTAACACTACCACATTGTCCCCCTCCAGAGAATGAGATGTCCTCATCTCTTTCGGAGTGCCGACACCTGTGGGGCGAGGTTCTGGGGGCAATCACTTTCACCCGCCAGAGAACACCCGGGTCCCAACGTAGGCGCCAAATGTAACAGAGACATTTTATTGCCTCTGCTGGGGATCGAACCCAGGACCTCTGGATTGCCAGTCCAGTGCTCTACTGATTGAGCTAAAGGGTTAACCCACTAGCCCAAGCTAGTAGAATGCTGTTTATCTAACATTACCACATTATATCAAAGATTACTTATTACTGTGACTATAAAAATTTCCTAGGTTGAATTAAATATTTTTATTGAATACATGTCCCCTTATGGTTGTACAGAAGAACACAAGTAATCTGATTACAGAAATAAAATTTTATCAAATGAAAATACAAGCTTGACAGCTATGAGACAGGACTTTGCCTGCTGTTTGTCATGTTTACTTACTACTACATACCTAACCCATTACACAGTCATTATAAATGCCACCAAAAAACTCTTTATTAGCATGATTCATTGTGATATGCAAGCAATTGACCAAATGCTTCAATAACAAGGTCGGATCTTAGAAATTTTACGAAGTTTGGATGCAATTCTATCAGGAACATTATTTATACATGTCTCTGGTTCTATCAAACTTTGTACAGCATGCTGCCATAACATTACATGATCTAAATCCATGTGACGCTTTGTAAAGTGTATTTAAGTATATGTCTTCAAACATTTTCATGATAGAGAATCTTTACAATGAAATCTTGATTCCGATCTTAAAAATAGCGTTTCCAGCCCAAATTTTCTCAGTCGCGAGATGCGAGTGTGTTTTCATTTTCAGTCGCAAAATCAATTTTTGGGTCGCAAATGCGACCATTTTAGTAGCAACTTGGAGCACTGATGCTTAATAGAATACACATCCATATGAAACATGTTTACAGTAGCTGTCAAATTTTGGTTACAGGTACATGTATTACACAAAGAAATTAAGATTTCATGCATGTACTGTATGTTCTCTTTCAAAAATGAAGATAAAGCAAATAAATTTCAATTTCAATGTTCATGTAAAAAGTATAATCATTTTTCAACTGCATGAACAGTCAAAACTGAAAATAATAATGAATTATTACCTGTAATTTTAAGGATTCTATGGCATTCAGTACCCAGCCAATGGTTCCATCCCCACCACAAACTAAAACTCGGAATGTGACAGTGGACAGTAATCGACACCATTCTAATGCATGCTCCGGAGAATCATCATTCAAATCTATAACCTTTCAAAGAAGGAATGAGGAGAATTTTATAAACTTTAAAATATTATACCATCATCTGCGGAATGGATGGAAATCACACCAGCAGAAGTGTTCTGGTGCAGAGAGAAATTGTATGGCCAAATGGTTTAACACTGGATTATGCTAATGAAAGATTATATCGGATTGATGCTAAACTAAAAAGCATATCTACAATCAAACTAGACGGTAGTGATATTCGAAGAATTCTGCACAACGCAGCGCAAATCGGCCATCCATTTTCCTTGACTGTTTTTGAGGTAAGAAATTTATGAAGTCTTCTCAGTTAAGGGTCTCTAGTTTGAATATGCATCTTTCGAATCTAACAATATTATAGCCTTGGTCTGTCTTGTAGGAAAGTCTTTACTGGACAGATTGGGGAGCTGAAGGTATACGAAAAGTTAACAAATACACTGGACAAGGATATTCACAATTAGTCGCAGGTTTGAGGGCTCCTATGGACATCAAGGTCTATCATCAGCAAAGACAGGTGCGAAGTAAGTTTCTTTTGTAAAGGAATGGTTTCATTATTAAAAAATATATATAATATCTTCAGACAAATAACTATGATTCAAATATTGTCACATTCAGGTTCTAACAACTGTGGGAAAACAAATGGCGGCTGCTCTCATCTCTGCCTACCAGCCCCAGTATCATTGAATTCTAAAGGGTACACGTGTGCTTGTCCAAACAACATGATCCTTTCTGGAAAAAAATGTAAAAGTGGTGTGTAGAAATTTGCATACTACATTTTTGTATATATTTTTTTTTAAATGCAACAAAAGAAACTTGAAATTCTTTAATTTTTGAAAGGAAGTCCCAAATTTTGGGTAAGAAATAGCATACCGTGCCATCAAATTTGCTTTGTTTGTTTTTGAAATACTATATACTTGTCTTTGCTATGTGAAAAGGAGGATCTAAGATATTGATGGAGAGAGGTCTGGTTTAATTCAGAGACGAAGAAGAGAAATCGAGAATCAAATTGTGCGAGTTTTGGATCAGAGAGTCAAGTCCAGATATTTTGACGAAAAAAGTGATCATAAAAAAAACGGAAAAAAAATATTTCATTTTGAACACTCATTTTATATTTATGTTCTACGAATTATAAAAGCAAGAAAGCGGAAGGAGAGAGTTCAATGTTTCGTTGCAGATTGATATGAATGACCAAACGAACCTTCGAAAATTCGCACTGTCGCGCTGCTTTTGATCTTTTACTTAAATTCAGCAAGTAAAAAACGTTAACAATATAAGAAAAGAAAAGGCAATCCCTCTGAAATCGAGAGAAAATTAATGAAAACATGTTCATTTGGATGATTTAATAAAAACCTGTCTCTCGAAACATGTAAGTTCAGTATTAGTACTATGTAAAGTTAGTCGACATTTGTTATTTGAAAAAAGTACACTAAAAATACACTAATATATTCTAATAAATACACACCAACATTGCACTTATCTCACCATAATTAACCTTTTTGGTTAGATACTCGTTAGTTCCAATATACATGTCCATACGTAATCTAAAATCATGGGTCTTTTCATTCTTGCACAAATATTGAATAAAATGATATATAGAAGCATATTGATAATATTTTCGATAATATACTTGTTTTTTTTAATTTAGGAGTGGATTCTACAGGCAATGCTGAACGTACAACTTCAAGCTCTGTTGAAGCTATCAATGTAACAGATAACTTTGTTTTAAGCTCTGAAATATCAACAACAGAGATTAATAAAGTTTCGGTTGACTTTACTGGGAGTTCAAAACCTCCATTTGAAGTAACAACCAATGCTTCGGGGCACATTATCAGTTCTGAAAATCCTTCTGAGGTAACATCAGAAGTTTCTAGTCGATTTGATGACAGCACTGAATTTAAATATGAAACTACGACGGACGTTCCATTTCGCCTTACTGACCACACCAACACTCGGTATATGGTAACTACCAGTAAACAACCTCAACTTACTGTGAAAAGCACAACTCGGGATGAAATAACTACCAAAGATACTGGTCTCTACAGTTTTAGCACTGCGACTCCAAGGGAAACAGAAGTCAAAGTTGATATCAGCTATAAACATCCGTTTGTAAATTCCAGTGTTTCTGGAAACGAAACTTTGCATGATATTGTGACTCCAAGAAAATCTACTAATGAAAAAATCATTGAAAATTCAACAGAGAATCCAATAGTAACAGTCGTTGTGATTGCAGTTGCATTATTACTCTGTGTAGCCATTTTACTCATTGTAAGTACTTAATGAAATTAAAATGCAAACATACTGCCTTTACATTCAAGTCAAGTTAGCATTAAATTTATTTTTATTAACCTTTTTCATGATAAATACCTACTTTTTTATTTGCAGATTGGATTTTTCGCTTTCAAGGAGTACAGAAAGAAATATATGAGTAAATTTGAAATAATAACCATCCTTAGTTTCTGATCTATCCTCATAACTAGCAACGATAACGAACAGTATTCAATATCAAAGTCCATAAAATAATACAAAATAAGAGCAGAGCAAACACAGACCTCTAAAACATCAGAGGTGGGATCAGGTACCTTAATCATCCTTTGTACACAAACATAAATTTATTAAATTTTCTCTAACCTTTAAAATTTATGAATGATAATTGCCATTAATTGCCAGATTTCAGTGATTATGGATATCTTTTAATGTATGTACTATGGAATCATTTTGTGGAGGCTCAAGTACCCTACATTCTAGGGATGTGCGATTTTATCGGTATACCGGTATATCACGATTTTTTGTTGCGTGATACGTATCGTGATATAGAGACCTAAACACCGGTCTTTAGATACATATTATAAAGTCCAGAAGTTATTCATTTATTTGTTCAATCTTTCAAATTACAATTACAGAAAGGATAAAAAATGTTGTAAAAAGTGAAAAGAATGGCATCTTACCATCCAAACATAATTGATTTTATATACATAAAAATTTCAAGAAAGTAAATTTTATATTTTTTAGAAAAATAATCAATGATTTCTAATATACATGTATAATCTGACATTGTAAAAACTGCTTTCAAAAATATCATGAAATGATCGTGATATTGTGGAAAAAAATCGTGATATATCGTGATATGAAATTTTTGGCGATACCCATCCCTACTACATACACTATGTCCACAAAATAATATTTGCCACGAATTGATAACTAGGGTTTCAAAGCCATTTCTCCTTTCATGGGTATGGGAGAATACAAGAAATCATATTCAAATAAACCTGTTAGATTTAAATAATCTGCAAAATCCCCAAATGGCAAGAATTTTAAATGATTTAACAGTATACAATAAGAGAAAGTAACACAAAAGCAATACAGGAGTACAAAATATTTTTACCTGTCTAATTTTACTGGCTTAGCCTCCTGAAGTTGTGTCATAAAACTATTAACATCAAGATCTTCATGAGTGTATCCCTCCCCCCAGCCTAATACACGAGATAAGTCATTTCCTGTTCCTAGGGGCAAAATAGCCACTTGAGGGGGATTCTAAAAAAGAAATAAAATGAGTAGTTTATAAAAGGGTTGAAGTATTTGACAACAATTCCATTTTGAAAATGAAGTCAAAATAAACTACACTTTACATATTTTTCTGCTTCAATAGTTTTTTTTTGCGAAAAGTAAGCATATATTTGATTAGTGTTCTATGACTCAAGTACTAGTACTACATGTACTGTATATAAATACATACAAATGTAAATGCATGCACAAATTTTTTTGCAATGTATTTGATTTAGAAAGATGCTCAGTGCTCCAAGTCACACTTGCTCTTAGGTTGCAAAATGGCGACCTAAAATTTTTTGGGGACGCTATTTCAGAATTTCTGGTCCCAATAATCAAATATTTCACTCGACATAAAAAAACACATTTTGTGAATAAAACTTGATAATTTAATTAAGGATATGTATTATGTCTTTACTGCACTGAAAAGGAGTTATTTATCTATTCAATTTTTTGCAGATATTTTTGACATTGTGACACGTACTTCCAAACTTCTCCCACTGTACCTGGAAAATATTATTTAGGATACCTATTAGATTATTAATCTATGAGAAATATTTCTGATTTCTGAAAAAATTATGTTTGTCTTAGTCAATATTCAACTTTTAAAATAATAATTTTCATATGATGAAAAAAAATTTTCAACATGTTTACATGTACGAGTTTTTTCTTAATTCTTGCTATACAAGTACAAAACTGCAAAATGTTATCGATTTCTGGTCTTCAGGCCATGTCACATTGTGCCTTGGAAGAACGAGCATATATATATATGGTACTGTATTGTACATGCATCCCCTGTTATCCGCCGCTGGTCACACCCGCACTGAACGCTTTGACGGTAATGCTCAAATCCTGTCATATGTAGTCAAATTTGGAATAAAAAAAATTGAATAATGATATATTTTGAATGAAACATGTCAATCAAAACGCGACTCAAAATTTGCTGTTGCAGCAAACAAAGCCATAATCGCGACCTAAAATTTACGATCAATCGACTGTAGCATCGCCCTGTAGCATCAACTTATTTCCCAAAGCCTGTCATGTTTAACCCCTGTTTCAGGTTATATATTAAAATATTACAGTACATAAATATGAGAAGATGAAGATGGAAAAAGCCGACTGAGATGATTCCAGTGGCTATTTACGTATAAAGTCTTTGAAATAACAAAATATGATGCGTACATGCATGTAGTAGACTTAATAAAATCGAAATGTTGCATTGAAGGCCACATGCAGTAACCCCCCACCCCCTCACCTATGATTTTGCCTCGACAAAATGTAAAATCAGTTAATAAAGGGAGACCATTTAGTGTCCATCGTAATTGATATAGATTGTATGCACTCTGATCCAAAGATCATATAAAATATCTTGATATTGTCAATAAGGAACTCCTGCGTAATTTTCAATGTTTGAAACCGTTTCTCTTTTAAAAATTCGAAACAGGGCAAAACATAACAAGATAAACGCAATAGGAGCATGTAAATTTGTATATGTTTGATTTTCTGAGTGTCTAAAGATCATTTTTATTAGTGTTTTGAGCTTTCTTTGCATGAGATCACCCATCGTCGCAAACTACGGCCAAAATGTACGATCCTCTCCCATTCTGGAGAGAGCTATGTGCGGACTTCGGACCATGGCTCGAGACGATGCAGATCACCAAAATTTTAACCTTTTTAGAGAACTTGAATGTATATTACGATTTCATGTCAAGGCTGACGTCGGAATTCATTATTTAGTATCGGGTTTTTGTAGGGGATGGGTTTAAAGACACTATCTATACTATTATATATCTCGGATATTAATAAAACATCTCCACCACAAACTAAAACTCGGAATGTGACAGTGGACAGTAATCGACACCATTCTAATGCATGCTCCGGAGAATCATCATTCAAATCTATAACCTTACAAAGAAGGAATGAGGAGAATTTTATAAACTTTAAAATATTATACCATCATCTGATTGGCAAAAAATATCACGCAAACTGACTATTTTCAAATAACAAAAAAACATAATTTGTAGTACCTGTGTGGGGTTTAGTAATGTTTTGAAAGATCTTAGAATATACTCTCCATCATTATTGCCACTTTTACGATTTCCAATCACAAGTAAGGGACTCCAATTCTTAATGTCAGGAATAGAAGCTTCTTTAATTACAAGACGTTTACGACCTTTCATTCCAACACTTTTCAACTTAATACTAGTTGGTGGTATTATGGCAGTTTTGTATGGTCCTAAATCACAAAAGTCTGACTTAGGAGAGCACTCTTCATGCACAGTTTGTTGACACCATGCACATTTTCTATCACAGATGTGTGGCAGAGTTCCACAATCCTCATTACATGTGGAGCACTTACTATATAAGGGCAGGTTACCCTGCACCCAGTAATGTTCAAGTCTATCACCTTCAACAGACACTGGTTTACAAGGAATTTTTTTATTGGCTTCTTTCATGTTGTGATCATCAACACAGATTCCACAGCTGTCACAGCGAGCACCATGCTTAATTTTATTGTGACCAATGTTACAGTATGTTTGTTCAGGAAACTCATCCACCATGTAGAACTTGTGCCCTTTTGTTATGTCCCTAGCTGGTACTTCATAATGCTGTAATCTATAGTGTCTGTACATCTGCATCAGCAGGAATATTATGACTAGAATTACTACAAAAATCCCAAGCAACAGTAAGGAGTCCATTTTCTGAAAGAGAAAATCAGAAATCATGTACACATATCCACAGTGATACATGTTCCTTGCTTGATTTTAAGTTGTATACCATATTGTACAACAACATCTATAAAAATATCGTTATCGTAATAGTAATTAAAAATTCCGAATAGTAATAAGTAAATATAAATTGAAAAGCTACTAGGCCTACTGGTGTACTGCTCCAGACTGCTGGGTGGCTATCATTCACAAAAGGAAAAAAGATGTTTATATTAAAATTTCTATCTTTACCCGTTGATACACGTGGAAATCATACCTGTATGTATAACAAGCACACTCCCACGAGATTTACGTCACTGTCGGTAACATTTCATCATGTCGTCTGCTCCATGATTAAAGAACCTACTATATTTGTCTTCCAGCGTTGTTCTTTCGCTAGAATGTTTAAAAACGAGATAAAAACATAATTTTTCTATATAAATTTCTGACAGATGTCATTTATGAACTCCAAATGATTTTTTTTTTTTACCGTTTCATGAGAAAATTCATTACAAACACAAACCGGAAAACTAGCACGAGCGGATATTTCTTTTTAAAAACCAATGTAAAAGAAATGAGAATTCCGGAAAACCCTAATTACTATCCAAAGACATATTAAATACACTGTACATGTAACTAGTTATCAAAGTCTCTATTCGTGATAGTTTTTGAGCAATATAATTCTTAAATGTATGAATCTACCGTAATTTAAACAAAGATATATACATGAAATGCACTGAAAAGGAGTTATTTATCTATTCAATTTTTTGCAGATATTTTTGACATTGCAATGCAGGAACCCAGAAGATCAAACAAGGTATGGAGTCTTTCATAAATACATGTATATTTAAGAAAAATAATTTTACGTTTAATGTGATTCAATTTTTTTAAAAATACAATTGGTTTGATTTTTGTTAAACATTACAGATTTATTTTAATGCGTTTGACTGGAATATTATATATCGACATAATCATTTGAAGTTCCGAGAATTAATGCCAAAGATACAAGGTATTATACTTGTATAAGTATTTTATTTCATTTTTTTTTAACAAAAACATAGGAAAGGTTTCATTAAAAATAAACAAATATACTCCACAAAATGCAAACATTTGCCAACAGAACACTGCGCATAGAGTTTGAAAGATTTATATTAAACTGCGAAGGAAACGCTCTTTTGAATGACATTTAATCCATACCCGCTTGTTTGATGTCAGTAACCTCAGACTAATTACAGGTCTACAACGAAAATGATCTCAACGAACCAACGCGATTTTATTTAATCCTTAACAAGAAGTAACCATGTACATGAAAAAAACGTACATAAAAAAAAACTGCATCAAGTTTTTTGACTGTACATATTTCAAAGTTCTCTTGTCTCACTCAAATTTAAGTCCGAAACAAGCAAAGAGATCAAAGCTATGTACATTCATTAATGTATCCAGTTCCCCAAAACTTCTTGACTTCAGAACACGTATAGTTTTACGTTGCATATATATGATAACACGTGTCGTGAAATAGTTATCACGCAGAAACAGGAAGTGGTTCATCTTTGGCACCATCGGGAACGGTTTCCGGGACTAGTTGATCGCTGGAGGGAGCAGACTGTGCATCCTTCCGTTCATGTAAGGTTTTGGTTGTTCCAGTCAACATTTCATGGAACACCAATGTCTTCTCTGGGAACGTGACGTGTCTACCGAATGTAGACGTTTTTTTCGAACCGTCTGCTTCGAGAGAATCTCCGACAAAATGGCCGGCTACAGAAGTGCTTTTGAAACTGTAACTGAACAAAGGGTTTTGTCGTTCCTCCCGATCAAAGAGAGTCTTTCTTGTATGAAGTATTCTCGGATTCACAGAATTCGTAAAATTTCGACGGGATTGCCGACTCATCCCGTCCGACGTACCCCGAGACAGACCTCTCCCTCTGCTCGAAACCAGACTTGTAGCTGAAGTTTGTTCAATGCGTTCTCGGTCATTCTCGCGATCTTTTCCAACAATAAATTTCTGTTGCTCTTCTGTTAGGGCTGCTTTGGGAAAATATCTACCAGGGATTTGCTTACTTTGTTGTAAGGCGGGTCTAAGAATAAGCGAACCTTTTTTATCTTTGTCTCTCGTCAAATTTGCCCTGACGTCTGAGAAAACTGTAATGTTGACAGGAGTGCAAGACGCGGTGAGTGCAAAATCTCTTGTTTCTGGTCGTGGAGTAGGTCCCATGTTCTCAATCTGTAATGTTTAACAAAAATCAAACCAATTGTATTTTTAAGAAAATTGAATCACATTAAACGTAAAATTATTTTTCTTAAATATACATGTATTTATGAAAGACTCCATACCTTGTTTGATCTTCTGGGTTCCTGCATTTACAATGTACCTCTAGAGTTTAGCTTATGGTTTCTCTTGATAGTGGATCATACCTTGCTACCTTTCAGTACTACTCTAGTAGTCAACTTGGTATCCTTCGTATACATGCAATGTTCGACCGCGAGAAATTATGAAAGGATCCGACTCCCATTGTGATTTGTTTAGGTCTAGTAATTCTGCTTCGGTGGCCTGAAGAGTGAATATGTCTTAATTTAAGAACACTTCACTGTGTTTCAGCCATTAAAATATAAACATTTCGGAGATCCCGAAAAAGACTGTTCACATCAAACATAAAGAGAAATCCGCCTCTCAGATGATACGAAAATGTCATATACCATCCCCAACCCCAAATGCCAACCAGAAGAAACGGCTCCATTATAACACCACCCTTTAACACTTGATTTGGACCACCGCCACGACCAAATGTGACTAAAATCTTAATTTGCATAGTGTCCAGTTCTGTTCTGTTCTGTGATTAAATTATTTTATGACATATACTTTACAAAAATACTACCGTTAACTATAGTGAAAATATCTAAGAATCCAGCAATTGAAAAACAGACTGAAATTTAACTGGTTTTGAATTTACAATGTAATTTAAAGAAAATATGTGAGTATTTGAGTACCTTCAGCAATAATTATTAACATAAATATAAACCAACACCTTGATCCAAAAAAATAAGACATTGATTGTAATCCTATAATATATTTTGGATCAGAGGTTGGGGTCTATACTCTAACTATTGCAAAACAGGTGAAATTTTTGGTCATTTTAAGGAGATTCTTAGGATTTTATGATAATCATGATATTTATGAAGTTATACTGCATTTGGACTAGCGAGAAAAATAACTTATTTCTAAAAGAAATGTAGTCACCTATGCATGGTCTAAGTGTAATTTAATGTATTTTCAACTAAAACTAAAAAATTTTAATTTCCCAGACTGTGAGACATTCACAGAGCCTAAAGTAGGTCCTCAATAGAGCACATTCTCTTTGACAAATTGAATTTATAACTTCAAAATATCAATAAGAATTTACTTAAGTGATAATTTTGAAACTTTGATTTTCATGTACATACTATAGTGATAATTTTTCGTCACTCTGATTTGATAAAAATTCTTATATACTATAGTAAACGATACTTATAGTTACATGTAATTATAGTTTCGTTACTGGGTTATTTTTGTTGTTGTTGTTGTTGTTTTGATTACGTCAGGTGACAAATAATAATAATTATTCTTTTAATTCTCTGTTGTAGAAATAAAACATGTTTTTATTTTTAATTCACAAACATCATTATTTAATATTTATTTCTTTGTTTAGTTTTTTGTTACATTTAAAATCTGTTTCAATCAGTCAGCGATTGATACCGTGTTTAAAACACATACCAATCCTAAGTGTTCTAAAATTCTTCGAAGAGCTTATGATATATTAGGTGTGTTGTGATTTTAGGTGTAAACATCCTTTTTAAAGATATAGATAAAACTTGATTTATTTTAACAATCCAGAAGAGAGCGGTATTGATAAAATTTCTAGTGCCTTTGACTCAGTTTAATAATTTACATTTATAAATATTATGAGTGAAACATTTAAAAGTTTCGTTTCTCTTTCCGGATTTCGATAAGTTGTTCGTGACACATAAGAGTGATAGTTTCGTTTTCGTCTTCGTCGCAAAAAAGTTTTACTTGTATTCCGGTTGAATGTATTTCTCAGGTTGGAAATCTACATTGAATATCTTAAAATGAACATCGCTGGAAACTTTGATCGAGACAAGGAAAGGGCACTGACAGGTGTAGATTTGAGCAGAAAAGGATCAATTGACGCTAGAATCCAATCGTTAGTCTCAGTCTTGAATACATCTACCGATTTCTTCACAACGAGTTCCTGTTCTGGAAGAATAATTATTTTTGGTGATGTGAGTGCTATTAAACGGTTCCATGTTCGTTCGCCCTAAAAATTGTTCGCCCGATATCCCATTCGCCCGATTTTTCGTTCGCCCAGAGTCCGTTCGCCCGATTTCTCGTTCGCACAGGGTTCGTTCGCCCAAATTATATAGAATATAATATAATGAATTTCTTTTTACATTTTTAGTACATTCGAAATAATACTGACTGGTTGCGCATATGTCACATAGGGATCTTTAATGTCTCAGTCCCTTAATTGTTGTCAAAACATAGCCCAATTCGTAAAAACAACACGGGTGTATCCCCCCAATTAACATTGATATTAGTCATCTAATTAACTATAGTGCAAACACTAAATCATTAATAAATGCATTAGAATCAAATCAAAAATTAATTAAGGCTAAATAAACATTGTTCCTGGTTTGAGAAAAAATAACCCAAGTTCGTAAAGGAAATAAAGATATATGTTAATCTTTATTTCAAATAAGTTAATATATATAAGTTTATATAATAAAATATATACATGTAAGTATTGGGCGAAACTTTTATAGGGCGAACAAGATTTTGGGCGAAGAAATTTTTGGGTGAACGGACTCTGCGCGAACGGACTCCCGCGAACAGGTAGAGCGGGCGAACGAACCTGTTACCCTATTAAACTACATGTACCATATAATTTTTAGCATGGTCATGCCTTCAGTTATTTTTCCTTCTTACATCTTTTTCTAGAAAAATCTTAATTCAGGTATTGTAGATAGCAACTTAGTAAGTTCAATTTTAAAAGTAATCTAACTGTGTCTCTGGGCAAGCCCCACAGTAAAAATTTAATATGTCCTGTAGCCATTCGTTCCGATATGATTTTGAAGAATACAAAAGAAATTGCTTTGAAAATAACCATACCAAATTAATCAAAGACAACCCTTTTAAAGATTGTGTATACCTTTTATCCTAAAAATTAATCGATAATATGTTTTACAGTGTGACCGCTGGGGTGAGCACAGTTATGGGCCATCAAAAATTTCTGAACACAACTAACTTGTACTGCCTATCATAGGTTCATTAAAAAAAGATAACAGAAAGAAGAAAACAAAACAAGAAAAAGAAGAAGATGAAAGAACAAATTCACTTCCCATGCATCGAGATCAAGATTCAGAATTTCTCGAAGTTTCCGACAAATTCGGAAATACCAGAGCTGTTTAACAAAATGACAAAAGTATGACATCAAATTAAAAGTCCTGTTTGCTTAGGACGCAAATGATAGTTATGTAGCTTGGAACTTGCATTAAATCATTGTTTGCAAAAATTTTTCGGAACAATGAAAATATCTTGGAACAATGTGCAGATTTCAACCTGAATTTCCTCCATTCATACACGTTGTCTATGCAGCTTGCTATGATCTTAATGTGTCTTGGGACAAGCCCACAGTTAGAATGTCTCCCATGTACATGTACTCTCAATGTAGCAAAAAATTACAGAATCGCTAGGACAAGATTTAGAAAAATACAAAAGGATTTCCATTAGAAATAACTACCAAATTAATTTCAACATCAACATATTTTCACAACTGCATTTGAATAGTTGCATGAAAGGGATAACCACCACCCTTTCATTTGTTTATACATATATATTTCTTCGCTCTCATCTGTATGGGTTATCAAGCTGTATTTAATTAAAGAATGTTTTTAAGTTTTGTGAGAGTTATTGGTGTATGAATCACACAGACTTGTCACGTTGGCATATTTCATGAAGCGCGCTAGCGCTTCATGAAAAATATGCCTATGTGCAAGTCTGTGTGATTCACACAGACGTTTCGCGCAATGTTGGTGACATTTTACAATTTTAGAATCTGGCCTATTAAACTCATTGGTGATTTAAAAAAATACTCGCAATATGGATGAATTTAGTATGAATGGATAGATTTTTAAAAGAACTACCTGATTCCTTCAGAAAATAACATTTATTTTATGCAAAAAGAAGAATTTTAAAACGCAAATAAAAGGTATTTTAAGCGTGTAAAGCGTTACAATTTTTAGAAGGGATCGCGCATTTTTCGTGTGTAGAGCGTTCAAAAATGAATCTAGAATTTTCATTTTCCTCACAAAATTAGAGCAGTCCATGTCTTTTCGACTTCATTAACCATTTTGCTTTAAATGTTGACAAGAAATAGAAAGCGATATATTTTAAAGGATGAAGAATCTGTAACGTTTTTAATTAAAAACATGCATATGAATATAAACGATAGATTTACTCATATATAAGTAAGTTTAAATAAAAACAAATTTTATCAAAAAAATGTGCATTTCCTATAGATTTTAAATATTTCATTGATATTGATATCAAACCGCATGCTTTGGAGCTAGTAATTGGACTACAAGTTCAACAGAAATGTCCAGCGTCTAAAATGACGTGCAAAAATAAGACGCATTTTTTTTAGTCGTTTAATTATATAGTTTTCCCCATCTACTACAGAAATAATTGAATGTTCATAATGTGCTACTCTGAACGGTTAGATTGAATGTCAGATTATTAAAATCACTCCATTAATTAATATTTTACGCAACATTTAGGAAGTTCAACATATTTGTCCAGTGACTATTCTTGACGCGTAAAATTCGTTCTGCTTCAACGTAATACATGAAAATACCTTTAAGACTGCTTAGAGTAATTAACAAAATTTATCATATATATACAAAGCCAAAGCACCCTTTATGTTCATTAGTTTAATTATAAATAACCTATGACTTTTTAAACTCATATTTCAAGTACAAATTTAAGAGATAACGATAGGTTACTAATCAAGCAGATAACTCTATTAGAAGCATTACGTAAATTTTTACGTAGCGCTATGAAAGCGTAACGTCAAACGTCACCAACATCGCGCATAACGTCACACCAATAGTTCACACTAAACTTAAAAACATTCCTTATATTTACATTTTACATGTTTGGAAGCAACTAAAATGTACCTAATATTTGAATTTCTCGCTGGCTTTTATCGTTGCATTTTACTAACGTCGCTGCAATCTCATTCTGATGTCACGTTAACGCACGTTTTTCCTTGTATATTTCTACGCATGAGTATACTCGAAAATGGTTTTCCAATTAATTTCACAGTTGGCTTTGTAGAAAAATACAGCAAATGTAAATATTGTGTATTAAATTTCCTAGGGATGTGCAATTTCATTGATATTTCTGGTATATTGGGATTTATAATTGCATGATATGTACTGAGATACAAAGCTTAAAATACCAATATTTAGGTACACGTCTTTGAATTTGCAAAAAAAAAGAAGCATATAAAATGTTGGAAACAGAACATTGAAAGCTACTTTAATATTACATTTGTCTGAATTTAAAAGAACATTACAATTATACAAGATTTTGTATTTTTCTTCTAGAATAAAGAAGGAAGTAAGTCTGTGAAAAAGAAAGGTTGTCAGTGGTTGTACACAACACATGATGAAGCAGTATATGATGCAGCTGTGAGTACTATTTAAAGGCATCTTTTTTTTTTTCCAAAGAAATCAAGTTTGTCACAAACTTGGCATTGAACTTAACATTTTCATTCTCTTAACATTGTCAGTGTAAAAACTTTGTACTTGATTAAATAGACTTGAAACTCTGTTGACCTGTTCAATAATAGGATTTAAGTGAGTAGCATTACAACTTCATCAATAGTTTTGAATTGCTTAAGGTGATCATTTATATATATATGGTTTTACTGTAATATTTGTGAAACGGAACAGTAACAAAGTGACATACGCTGTGCATTTAAGCCAATCATTTGTTAAGACTTACATTAAATTGTTGTTTCATTTTCACTCTACAACTAAAAATCCCAGCTTTTAATAAAAGATGAAAGTAAAAACACAATAAAAATTTTTCTCTTTAATTTGCAAAGTGAAAAGGAAAATTCACTTTCCTTTTGGATAATTAACGAGTTCCATTATCGTTGTGTATGATAAGCTCTTATTTTGATACCAAATTATGCACATTATGTATTTCAAGAAAGTAATGGAAAATACAGTACTATATCTTTGGCATTGATGTATCAAATTGACTGACTCTACATTACATTCCATTTATATTTCATTACATAATAAACTATGTTCAGATCAAATTAATGTATCAATGTTTAGTTACAACTGTCATCAAATACATCAAATACAAAATATTTGTTTATAGTCTGACATCACATTTTGTTCTTGATTTTTTTTTTTTTTGTTATGATTATTTTGTATGTGTCTACTTCCAGTTTGAGAGCCTTCAAAACTTGACAGGAGATTCAGTGTTTAAGTTTGAACCATTTGTTTTACATGTCCAGTGCAGATCTCTTAGTAATGCTCAGTCAATGGCAAGTATCCAATTTATGACAGAATTATGATAATTTAAAAAAAAATTTCTTGAGCAATTTATTTCTACCTCCAACTTTTAAGTATCCCAAAATAAGTGAACACACTTTTGAGGCATAAAATTTTTCATGGTGACTTTTAAATTTCTTGGTTTACAGTTAAGTTGTGCAGTGGCTTCAGGATTCAGGAACTCTGGTATTAGTATTGGAAACAAAGGAAAGATAATTGTGGTAAGTAAAGGTACAGACAACCAAAGGTTGTGGAATGGAAAACTTGTGTAAGTTAAAAATTGGAGTGAAAGATTATTTTTGCAGATGAAAATTTTTGTAATTTTATCATATTTTGTGATTTTACAATGTATATGGGTATGTCATATTTACTGATATGATATGAAATTAAAATTTTTGACTTATTGGCAATCTGACATTTAGCAAATAGCATCCTGTGGAAATTGAAGACATCAGTTTGATATTTAGATTGCATTATGTTGACAATGATATATTGAATATTTTGGTGATATCTTTACAGGCTGTGAGAAGTACACATGGACTAGAAGTTCCCCTCTCTCAAGATGGAGAACTACTGGTTACAAACAAGGTTATTCAGCTGTATTCTTTTTATGCTTTCTTTGATGATTGTTATGAAAAGGGGTTACTTATATCATAATTTATTAACCGTATGGGGAATTACCGCAGAAGAACTTAAAGTATGTAATACCAAGTCCTACCTAGAAAATTTTTATCTAGCTACAACTGTCCTATTGATAATTATATATATATATATATTTGAAATACAATTGCCTAAGGATAATATATTCAACATCAATTATTTAACATCTAGGTATTTTATTGATCGTGTAAGAAGCAAAGAAAGATTTAATTTATAATTACAATATTTGTACTAACTGAGGGTAAAATATTTCAATTTTTTTGTCAGTGTCATAGTCAGTGGTAGCTAAGTCTCAAATGTTTAAGAAAAAAAAGGAATTGGAATGCTGACTTAAGTGACTTTGTATTTTATCAATGTTATCACTATATTACAGTACATAGAAAAACTCATTGAAATCGCCAACACAAAAATCCAAGAAAATTTCTTAAGAATAGACAGGTAAGAATATCAATATGATTCAAAAGTGAATTGAAATGTTCTTTAATTCCCTTTCTTTTTTATTTATTTAATTATTTGGCTTCTCTGTGGATTTCAGATTCTACCAGAATGTCATTTCACTGATAGAAACATTAAAACATAATCATAGTGCAAAAATAGTGGATAAAGCAGATATGATTAAAAAGAAAAGAAAGAATTGTGAGAAATTTGAAGACAGACAACGTGATGAACATTCAGTAAAGGAAAATACTCAGTCTGAAAAGCCTAGTAAAAATATCTGTGACGATTTGTCACAATGTTCACTCTTTGAAAGTGTGACTTGAGGGAACAAAGAGTTGCTTTAAAGATTTGTTAGTAAGTAAAATTTGTCAGTTTGTTATTAATACCACATTACAATAATTCTGAAGAATAGTATGAATATGTTGTTTTTGAACAAAGAAGTTGATACTGTATGAACATATAATGTAAGTGTTCATGAATGTTTCAGTTTATTTGAGTTTCGTTTGAAAAATAAGAAAAAAACAATTGATCAGGTATTTTTTTAATGAATTGTGTTAAAGACTGCTTAAAGCTGAACACTTCTCATAAAAAGGCACTGTCAGACAGGTATATAAACCGTTCGATTTCATACCAGATTGCACGCTTGAAACTCGTGGCTGACATGTACAGTAAAACTTGGTTATAGTAAAGTTCTGTGGACCTGTGAATTTAATTCTCTACATCCGTAATTCTTTATATCCGTATAAGGAATTCGTAAAACCATATATAGCGAATTCGCAATATGCATGTTTTCCTTCAAGTACTGCTATCAAATATGTTAGGGAAGCAAATTTTACAAAACATACCTTCGATAACTAAGGTTTTCTAATGAATTGAATTTGTATACAACTGCTAAAAGAAAAAAAAGTCAGCGCAATTTATCAACTTTTGAGATCTTGAAAGTTCGTTGTAAAAGTTGTAAATTTCATTATATTTAACCTCAATGGAACTCAAAATCAGTTCTCTAAATCCGTAAATTCGTTATATCAGAGTTCATTACAACCGTAAAATTGTACAAAGATTAGTTATGAATTTTGTGTCAGCGTCCTGGTTAAAGTTTTAGGAGCAGGTCCATTCCCAAGTAACTATAAGCCCTATCTGGACCAAACTTGCATGGCTGATGCATCTAGAGATGGACACTACCAGACTTGCTTTGGATGCTGGATCTGACCTACATTTTCCAGATGAGTGACCAGGTTAAAGTTTTTGGAGCAGGTCCATTCCCAAGTAACTATAAGCCCAATCCCAGACCAAACTTGCATGGCTGATGCATCTAGGGATGGACACTACCAGACTTGCTTTTGATGCTGGATCTGACCTACATTTTCCAGATTAGTGACTAGGTTATTTCCAATTAACTATAAGCCCTACCTAGCTTGCATGGATAATGCATAGACGGATGAACAATCAAAACTTGCTTCCGATGCTGGATTTTACTTGCATTTTCCAGATGAGTTAACAGGTTAAAGTTTTTGGAACAGATCAATCTCAATGAACTTTAAGACCTATCTAATAAAAAGAACTTGCTTGAATATTGTTGTCAGAATAAATACTAACTGTTAAGAAAATATGATTTGAGATTTGCATTACTTAGACTGATTACATTCGTCGAGGTGAGCTTCGTAATCTTTGATTACCTATGTTTACCAGTAGTGTTCAGCTTTAAAATAGTTCAAAGTAAATCTTAGAATTCTCAATTTTTCTCTTTTGCTGCTTTCCCTTCTGGTTTTCCAAATAACCATAATGTACTTCAAAAGAATTTCATTTCTATTTTACTGTAATTCAATTAATTGCAGTTGACTTTCATTAGCATGACATACTTAAAAAGTCTCAATATAACACATACAATGAAGCGCATTGAAGTAGTAAAATATTCCGTTTGGATGGAACGTTTTGAGCAATCTTTAGAAGTTGATTGTCATATGATGACACACACATTTCTTTAGAAAGAAAAAATTGGACAAATGGTTCATTAGAATATCTTTGGAACAGGTATTCCATAAATATAATAGCCAATCAAATTGACGGTCTACATGAACACCGAGTAAGCACGTGTTCGACCAATACATGTGTTATGATAACTCCAATAAACATGATATATATAAGTATGAATATATTCATAATTATGTACACATTCGTTTCATCATATGTTTTACAGAAACAAGAACTCTCTCACACTCTCTTTTTTTTATAACTTTAAAAATCTCCATTTCGATGTAACTCGTGTTGCTTGTCACGAAGAGTTGGGTGTCCTTAAACATTACAATGAATATTTCTTTTTCGTTTCTAAAGAAATGGGCACGTCATTATGTTATAATTGACGTTCAAAACATGACTTGAAACGTTTCATCCGAACGGAAAATGTTACAACTTCAATGCGCTTCATTGTAAGTTATTGAGTAAAACTCAAATATTTACCCGTCTAACACATGGAGAAGTCAGAACTAAGACATGTTTATTAATTGATTCTTAGCAAGGCTTTGCCAACAGATACACATGTACTTGTATTATCGAATCTCTTGAAGTCAGATGCTTTCCATATAAGTATTGTGTGAAAAATTCTGAACTCGTACTTTAGAAAAGAAACGGTACCAAATCGATGTTTATCATTGACATTGCAAAGATTAAAGGAAAAGTGCTTTTTTACCAGGAAAATGGTCCAAGTTCATTGACCAACATGATATCAAGGAGTCAAAATCAATGGTACCTCTTGTTTGTGATAAAACACATGAAAATACAAATAAATTCTGGAATTTTTAAAATGTTATCGTTTTTGTTTCTCAGTATTCAATCTAAGACATCCTGTTCTATTATATACTAAATTCAAATTCATGTATACTGAAAGGAAAAAGAAACGCAGGGTAGCATAATGTTCGAAAACATTTTGACCACATGACCGAAAATTACGAAAATTGGTCAGAAGAGAAATTTAGTTACTGTGCACCGAAATCAGTATTCAGAATTACCCAACCGTAAAACGTCACGTAGGGAAAAACGCTAAAAAGCCTAAAACACGTGCAATTTGATAACGACGAGTTTGTCAACAAATCTTGTTGCATTATTTGATGCATATGAGGTATGCACATCGTTTTTCAATATTAAGAGACATTATGAATTTCTTGCAATCTTGGCACAGTTTACGGAAGTTCAATGGGGTCTTGTTTTCGAATTGCCTAATTAATCAAAAAGGCAACAACGGTTTACTAAACAGTTTCTTGTAAAATTCCCTCTATAAAACTTGTTACCCGTTGTCAGAGAGGGTCTGGAATGGTTTTCAATCAACCATGACGATGACGTTAACGCGAAACAGAGTCATGTTACGAGCGGGTTATTCGTCCTGCCATCTCTTAAATCGCCACCTTACTACCACAAAAACAGTCATTTATACAGTAGACGATTATAATCATTACATTCATACGAAATTTGAAAGAAAACAATTCCGCAATTTGGTTTTTTTTAGACAGTCAACTTACTGTTTTATTCCTCTCACTGGCGCATGCGCACGCCGTTTGACTAATTATGTTCCCCAAACGAAGTTGGGGAACATATTGTTTTTACTCTGTTTCTTATTATTATTATTATTATTATTTTTCTTCTTCTTCTTCTTCCTGGAACTTTTTTGTCCTGGAATGATCTTGTAAACTGTTCGTCCGATGTAGGTAAAACCTTTTTAGGGTTAGTAGATATGTTATGTAGATTTGCGGAATCAAGGTCATTTTGCGCGCACGTGCTTGCAAGAGCGTGCACGTGCAACACGTGAAATGACCAATATAATAGATATAGCCACAACTGTTCTATTTTTAGATGAAATGCTTTGAAACTCATAATGTGAGGATATATTAGTAGTATATACATGATGACATGGTGAAAATAGCAAGATCTCACGCGCATGCACGTGCACTTTGCTCTGATTGGCTGCAACTAAAGTCTCAATATCTTTCTTGTTTTTTGACGAAATCCTTTGAAATTTTGAACATAGCCATGCATTAGGATATCCTACAACATGAAATAAAGCAATTATCATGAAAACACGTGCATGCACGTGCGCTGCAATCTGATTGGCTGAAACTTTAAACAGCTATAACTCCCTTGGTTTTCAACCAAACAGGATGGGATTTGGAACATAGATAGATATAATGGACTTCTACAAGTAGGTATGGTCACCATGCACATGCATACACATGCGTGTACATGTGCTGCAATCTGATTGGCTGAAACTTTAAACAGCTATAACTCCCTTGGTTTTCAACCAAACAGGATGGGATTTGGAACATAGATAGATATAATGGACTTCTACAAGTAGGTATGGTCACCATGCACATGCATACACGTGCGTGTACATGTGCTGCAATCTGATTGGCTGAAACTTTAAACAGCTATAACTCCCTTAGTTTTCACCCAAACGGGGTGGAATTTAGAACATAGATAGATGTAATGGACTTCTACAAGAAGGTATGGTCACCATGCTCATGTATGCACGTGCGTGCACGTGAAATGAGTAAAATCAAACATACACTTGAATGAGCGTATTTTTTAAATAATTTTGGATTAAATACTTTAATATTCAGTGTATTAAAAATATAGATTGTGTAGACAAGATGATATGGTCATGACGCAAATGCATTCACATGTGCACGCGTGCAATGCTAAAGTTTAAATGATTTTTGTACACTTCTTTGTAAATGTTGTTAAAATCTCAGATGCATAGAGTTTGTCTTATTTAATGAAGCTTACAGGGAATATGGCACCAAAAGGTAGTTGGGGAGCGTTTGGGGAACATCTGTAACGGTCCCCGTTACAATTAGCACTAGTTTTTTTGCGTGGTTACCTATGCCAAATATAGCCAGGGTTTGAAAGATAAACACTCTGATGAAATTCCATGCGGCGGAGAAATAAGGCTCTGACAGATGCACGGCAGAGACATTGAAGATACTGAGAGTTTTCGATTTTCACTTCTGGGAGGTATCGTCATTTGAGCTTCAGTAACTCATGAATTATCAGACAAAATCAAATGGGAATTTGGTTAAATCTTTTTGAAAGATGATTTTAAAAGTTAGATATAAAAACTAAAACATATTTTAAGAAAAACAAATTTAATTCACCTCAGAAGTTTACCCTGCGTTTCTTTTTCCTTTCAGTATAGTTTGTTCACCATTTATTTGACCCCATTATTTCAGGTAGAGTGATGACATTCTCCTTTTTTGGTCAACACTTTTGTGTACAAAATAATGTAAGGAACCCTTTTTTGGGACATAACAATACCAAAGCTGAAGCAGTCTATATGCCATTTCTATATAAGATAACGTATAAATCGGCTTAGTTGGTAATTTTTAACACTTGAGTTGCCTGTCCTTAAAACTCAACATCGTGCAAGTCAATTATAAATAATTTAACTTTTTATGATTTAATGAAAGATATGCACAAGTTATTATCTTTTATGATAATGTATGTACCTATTAATCTAAACATGAATTTTTAACCATATATGCAACTTGAAAAATTAGTTGAAAGGCCTACTTGCATTGTTTTGTACACAAAAAAGGAGAATGTCCACTCTACCAGAAATAACGGGGGCAAAAGAATGGGGAACAGACGATATTCAAGAATTTGAACTCTCTCTGAAGATTGTTATGAAGAAGAATCAAATGTCGTGTTTTTCTGTGTGTGCACTTTGTGCTTCTAGCTGCAATAATGTAGCCCTCTCCGATTTTTTTTATCTGATATTTTCTGGAGAGGGCTACAATTCCATAGCATCTCCGCAATGGTGCAAAAATATTTTTATATACGGGCGACTGCAGGCAGAATAAATTGTTTTTACATTCAACTTACTTCTAATAAGAAGAAATTTTTATTCACCGTCGACATCATAGCTCGTTAAGCGCGAAAACCATGTAAATTAAATCTGCGTGATTACCTGTCGCCTTCTTAGCAGCCATGACAGTTCACGCGTGACGTACTGAGACTTGCGCTTGAAATAGAATAACTCAATAAAGCAAAAGTCGATGTTTATAAATAATTGGGATGAATAGTTACACTAAACATCGATAAATAAAATCATTCAATGTGTTTTTTTTTTTCGTAAACAGCGACATTTAGGCTTAAAAATATAGTAATTCCAAAGAAATTCGCTCCCTATAGATCCTTAATCTCATTGGCTGTCCCAAAATATAATCTGTCAAGGTCAGTAAACATGGCAGATAAATTTAAGTTATGATTCTGACATACACGAAAAATACGGATATATGGATTGTTCTGTATATTTTTGGATCGATTTATGTCTGGGATAACTACATTTTGGAAGTCCAGGTAAAACATAATTATAAAATAGCCGTTTATTGACAATTTGAGCCGAAATCCGTGCGAGAGCGATTCGCTCCCGGTTTGCACCATTACGGAGATCCTAAGGAGTTGCAGCCCTTTCCCAAAAAAAGTAGAGGGCTACGCTTATGCAGCGCTTGTGCTTCCTATATAGATATATACATTTCTACAAGTAAATGCAACAATTAATTATCTTATTTGTTTTACTAAGCTCGAAGTAGATCAACCGAGCATGAAAATTAAATCATGTTAGAATTAAGAAGGGTGGAAGATTTCACTTTTTATTTTAATTTAAAATTTAACTTATATGTAATTAAATGGTGTCTGCAACTATATGGTAAAATAATTTAACATTAGTGCTGAATTTTAAAAACCGATGGATTTAACTGGCAGCAAAGAAACACTTGGGAAACGCATAAAACTGACATCCGTATACACAGTTGGATACCAGAGACCTGCTCTAAACAAGTTTCAGTAATGAGTTATATCGTTCCTAACATCAAACCCTAGCAGCAGTTGTAAGGCCTACATAAGTCCCTTTTTTAAAGATTGAGCTTGTGGTTACACATGACGTAATAGGTAATTATAAACTAATCAATGCGAATATATTTTTCACATCCGTCGTTTTCAAATAGCTACGAAAGACGAATAGGGCCACATAAAAAAATATTTTTATCTCGTAATTACTAGATATTTTCTCGTAATTACGAGATAATTATCTCGTTATTACGAGAAAAGATCTCGTAATTACGAGAAAAGATCTCGTTATTACGAGATAATTATCTCGTAATAACGAGAAAAGATCTCGTTATTACGAGTTAATTATCTCTCTATTACGAGAAAAGATCTCGTAATAACGAGAAAAGATCTCGTTATAAAGAGTTAATTATCTCGTTATAACGAGAAAAGATCTCGTAATAACGAGAAAAGATCTCGTTATAACGAGAAAAGATCTCGCTATAACGAGTTAATTATCTCGTAATTACGAGAAAAGATCTCGTTATTACGAGTTAATCATCTCGTTATTACGAGAAAAGATCTCGTTATTACGAGAAAAGATCTCGTTATTACGAGTTAATTTTCTCGTTATAACGAGAAACGATCTCGTAATTACGAGTTAATTATCTCGTTATTACGAGAAAAGATCTCGTTATTACGAGTTAATTTTCTCGTTATAACGAGAAACGATCTCGTAATTACGAGTTAATTATCTCGTTATGACGAGAAAAGATATCGTAATTACGAGATGATTATAAATATATATTTATGCCATTATCTTGGAATTTTTTCTTTAATAAAAATTTGTGAAGAGGACGAAGTTATTAAATTGTGCTTCGATCTGGGATTAAGTAACATTGAGATCCTGCAATGTTTATTAAGCTGTACAGGCATATCAAAAAGTGTCAGGACATTTAAGAGAAAAATGACCCTCTTCTGATATTTCTGTTACTAATTTTATGAATTCCGAAGGTTCATCCATTTTACATTAAGGGAGAGTAGAACAATGAAACGCACCATTTTTTATAGATCTTTTCTCGTAATAACGAGATTTTTCTCGTCATAACGATATAATTAACTCGTAATAACGAGATCTTTTCTCGATATTACAAGATAATTAACTCGTAATAACGAAATCTTTTCTGGTAATTACGAGATCTTTTCTCGTTATAACGAGATAATTAACTCGTAATTACGAGATAATTAACTCGTTTTTACGAGATCTTTTCTCGTTATTACGAGATCTTTTCTCGTAATTACGAGATAATTAACTCGTAATAACGAGATCTTTTCTCGTTATTACGAAATCTTTTCTCGTAATAACAAGATAATTAACTCGTAATAACGAGATCTTATCTCGTAATTACGAGATAAAAATATTTTTTATGTGGCCCTATTCGTCTTTCGTGAATAGCCAATATTCAGAGCCTATTATTTTGCGATTTTAAGGCAGATAATCTCCAAAAATTAAACCTCGATAACTAGTCACAAATACCACAATATAAACACTGTCCATTTTAAAGACGTCATATTTATTTTTTAAAAATTTACCCACAATAAAAGCTGTTTTTTGATTGGCTCCAGTCATAGACCAGGAACAAATGAAATACATTTCATTTCTAGCTTTCTAGCCCAACTTTTAAATAGCGAGTTTTGTCAAGGGTTTATATAAAGTTCCGAAAACTCAAAACCTTGACATAGTGAGAATGCCAAGTGGCAACGACTGACAAATAATAATTTTATTCTGTCACACTATTAGTGATTAAATATATAATTATTTGTTCTCAAATATTCATTTGGGATACTTTTAATTATATTAATTTTTTCCTTCCATTATTGTTTCTTCTTTATGTCGCCCATCGAACTCCTCTAGTCTCTTTTAAAGATCAAACTACATTGTATTTCCTTTTGTAACAAATATTTTGATATATTTCATGTTTTTTTTCTTTCACATTATAGATGTGGAGTTGAGAATTAAGAATAAAAACTATGTAATTTGCTGGCTCAATTTTTTTTAATATCACCATATAAAGTATCATGGTCAATGGGCCCTTTAATGAAGCTTTATCCATTTTGTTAATTACAAATTCGTTTTGATCATGTTTTGGTTAATTCATGACCAGTGTTACTTGTACTAATTACTGCTATAGAAAAATAGGAAGCATAATTTGTTAGACAAAAAAGTTATAGAATTCAAGATTGTGATTTCCATGACGTAAATAAAGGGTGTTTATTATAAAAGTTTTTTCTTCAGGGAAAATATCTGTAGAGAGTGATGAATACTTCTAAGCAGTCGATTGGAGTATAGCATTTTTTATGCCCATTGGTTTTCTTGAATGTCTTTTGGTGTCTTTGGAATGAATCCGGCATCAGGCCAGAATAAAAACTATGATGCTTCCAATTCTCATTTGATGGCCGATTTCTGTGTTTATTGATCCGGGTACTCTCTTTTTTAATGGTTACCAATGCTTGGATCCTGTTGGATCCAGCTACTATGAACAACCCCGCGGGTATTATATTGATCATCAAATCGTCATTTTCTCCAATAAAGGTTACAGGCGATTCCAAATCAAACATGCTGGCTTTTGTACCCAAGATTCATTCCGTATTTTAGAGGCCAACCTCTAATGATTTTCAATATCGAATTTTACACCGTTTGCGTCATTTTGCGACTCAGTATAAAGTATCGGCCTAAAGGATAAACTCTCTTGTATTATTTACCTTTATCAGATACATTAAGGAGACAAACGATGGGAAGTCAATCTCGGAATTAAAGCTTTGGTGTCCTGTTGTCTGTCACGCTTTGCTCTCCCAGCTCTGTATACATGAAGCCACCTCTTTCTTCTCTTCTTGTTTTCTTCCCTAGTAAACGGCCAAACATTACAACAGTAGCACGAATCAATCAATTTGAAGACCATTCGATAATAAGACAAAGAAAAATTCAAAAAGAAATTCTATTTTAATTTGTTATCAATAAATAAAAATGTAGGCCCAGTTTATTTCTGTTATGCAAAGAGTTTAATTGATATTCTGTGTTTTGATAGTAAAGTAATTGCAAATCAGTTGGTTGGATTCTTTTCATTTTTATCAAAATATTGGAGCATTATTGATACATGATATTCTAAAGTATCGTCTTTTTATTTCAATCGAATGGATATATTGTAACTTAAAATCAGAATGCTATTCCTAGTGCAAAAACCTCTGATTTAAAATTTGACATTTCATCTTCAATTTAGGTTATAATCGCAACAATATATATTTATGAACTTCACAAGAAATGTCTTTATTAATTGCGAAGGTAGACATGCCATATGTTTTAATTATTGTATGGCGATGTTGTGTCTCGTGCGCTTCATGAAATATGCCTACGTGACAAGTTTGTGTGATTTACACACCAATAACTCACACAAAACTTTAAAAACATTCCTTAAGTATTAAAACTCAAAAGTCCATAAACAAAACAATTGTTGACATAGAACAATTGCGGACTCTAAAACATCATAGGTGGGATCAGGTGCCATGGAGGAGTGAGCATCCCCTGCCGTCCTGTCACACACGTCATGTACTCCTTGTCATGATCGGGAAATGAAGAAAAATCCGTCGACAATTTAGTGTGTAAATAAGGAGGTATGAAAAACGCCAGTCAGTATTTGACTTAATAATAGATTGTACCAGGTCAATTTAGCGAGCAGAAAACATATAAAATGATGACTTTAAACAACCTGTTGATATTCTTGTTTCATATACCAGTATATAAATCCTGTATGCAGGGAATGAAGGTATATTGCTGTATAAGCAAGGCAGTTGACGATTGAAAAGTTCAGGTTATCATGTTTATCATAGAATTTGGTTGTTAGATGACCATTTAATTGTTGTGCAAAAGTACAATGCCAAATACACATAATGTTATTATGTCGTATATTTAGTTTGTTCGTTATGCAAAGTAATCATTTTGAATTTTTGAAAAAAGGCTGAATGTAACAAAAAAAAATTTCTTGTAGGTAAAAAAAAATCTAAAGACGGTTGATTTTAACTACACTTGTCGACGGTGAAAAGAGTTTATGCAGCAGTCGTGCGTTTTTCTTTTGTTTTTTCTTAAAAGACTATTTTTCGAAAAGAAAAAAAAATTGAAAAAAATGGCCCCTTGTACTGCATATCTTTCATGAAGGGTTCTGAGGGAAAACTACATGTAAAGTCTTTTGATTTAAAAAAAACCTTAACAAATAAATAAAAAACCTAATTTTAAAGAGTATGTAGATGCTAGTAAACGAATATATATAACATAAGTATGTTTCTGAACAAAGATTTCTTAAATATTTGTTATCAAACTACCTTACACGTGACACTCACTGCAGAACTGCAGCATCAACAATAGTAAAATATATATAATAAATTATAAAGAAAGTATTATGTAAAAATTTATCTTCATAAAACATTCAGTTTAATATGATAATAAGAACTTATGTAGTTGAGGATGCGCTGAGGTTGACAATGGTTTTCATGGGGTGAAAATTTTCGATGTTACCCTCAACTGCTAGCAGTATTTATATTTTTTTTTTCAAAATCCAATCTTATTAGAATCCTATCAAATAATCAATAGCATGCCAATACAACAGTTTTTTTGGTGTCTTTATTCATTTAGAAAACAGTTTAAATTAAATTGTTCTTTCACTAACAATGGATTTAAAACAGATATCGAGCAATAGTCATCTGACGTTAAGGTCTTGAAAGATAAACAATTAAACATTGAAATCTGCTTATCAACATGTAATAGTTTTATACCAGTACATGGAGTCTTAACATGTATTAATATGAGTAGGGATTTTCTTGAGAAGGTCAAATTTAAAGATATATTAACTATAATCATAAAATGTCAGAAATGTTCCAAATTAAGGCCATATCACTAAACTGAGATAATTATGGAGTCTCGTGATATCAATACCTCATATGATAAGTATGTCGAGAGCAAAGTCACTGTTATCATAAATCGCCAACGTAAGATTGTTTCTTCAATAATACTGAAGATGGCGGGGTGTCAACACTCCCTCGCCATTTTGGCATTGCTGGGTGTCGTTTGCCATGCCCTGGGAAAAGAGGTAGAATGTCTACAGCCAGCATCTTCTCCCGAGTCGGTCTACAATTTCATGGCTCCCGACATTTATCAGAGCAGGAACATTTCTTTGTCGGAGTACCGTGGCAAAGTTTTGGTCATCACAAATCTTGCCTCCTTCTGAGGCTTAACCCCCATGCACTACATGGGTTTCAATGCACTTAAAAAGACATTTGCAGGAAAACAGTTCGAAGTACTAGGCTTTCCATGTGATCAGTTTAATTTGGTAAGTTGATTTAAGTCATCTTAGAGATTTTTATTACCTTACAAGACATGTATGCATAATACAATGTGATACAAAGAATCTTGTCTGATAGACAGGTTTTTGTAAAACGATTCGGATATAATACAACATTGAAGCCATATTGTTTATTTTCAGCAAGAGCCGGGAGATACTGCTACAGAGATTTTAAATACTATTAAGTATGTCCGCCCTGGAAACGGATACGTTCCCAATTTTCAAATGTTCGCCAAATTAGAGGTCAACGGAGAGAATGAGCACCCTCTTTTTACTTACTTAAAGGCAAGTATACTATAAAAGTACATGTGCATTTAGTTTAACAATATTTTATTGAAGAAAAACAAAACCTTTGACATCACTTTGTTTATTAAGATTTAATATGCAATTTTATATACCATATGTTCATGTGAAATTAAAACTAACAAAAATTGTTCTATTAAAAAAAGCTTGTTTTCACAATAACATTACGATTACTTTGCATTCTTTACAGAAGTACTGCGGCCCAACAGCGGATGAATTTGAGGATGATCTATTTTACAAACCTCTCCGTGTCAGTGACGTCAGATGGAACTTCGAGCAGTTCGTCATCAACCCACAGGGTAAACCAGTGGTTCGCTTCTCACCGGAAGTTAATCCACTAAATCTGACCTCTGTTATTTCATCCTTACTACCAAGATCTGATAATGAAATTATCAGCAACGAAATACCAGAAGTTCTGAATTAGTCATGTTGTTCTCCAAGTAGTCCTTACATAATATTTGACATGTTTCTACTTTTATGTCTTGTGGATATATTTTGAATATTTATAACCTGTATGTGTAGCGAAAACTTAAAACTATTATTCATAGATACAGGCAGTTGATGAATTCATTTCTTGAAAGCAGAAAATCTGTTAGAAGTGAATGAATGTTAAATGAGGTTTTTTCACTTTGTGCATTGTGTGAATTGCTTCAGTTATATTTGTCAATATCTATGTATGATCCGTATAAGATTTTCTGTACACATATTATGCTGCAAATATTTGAAATAAATCATAAGAAAGTTATTAACATTGTTGCCTGCCTTTATCGTCCAGTGTGGAGATGTATTTAAAACATCATTTAAAGAAATTGAATGTGCTAACGTTTAAATGTGAAAACTCAGATTCAAGATTGGCAAACAAGGTGAGCAAAATCATGTGACAAAGATTCGGTGAAAAATTAAATTTCAATTATGACAAAATTTCTTGATATATTTCATTAACGTATACTTTAGGTAAAATCTTTCCGCATAATTTTCTCAAAGATTTAAATAAATCTTCCATTAAATGCCATATACATGTAAACCAAAGAGAGAAAAAATGATTGATTTTTGTAAACTAGTATTATATTCCAGTTTTGCCAAATGATTGGGTTCTTCTTCCTTTTTTGTTAAAAAAACAAAAACAAGATTATTGCGATATGCTCAAAGGTTGAGAAAAGCTATTCATAATTCATTACAAAAACATGGCACTGATTCTCTCGAACCAAGAAATCCGTTTTACTTCAAAACATTACTATTTTTCGAGAAATATTGAAATTCACAAACTGAAAATGACTCTTACACATTTGAAACTACATGTATATATTCACTTTGCGCACCTCTTCGTCTTTTATATAGATCAAAACTGAAGTGGGAAAATAATTATTCAGAGGTGATTCTATTTTACATCGATCTCGTATCCCTTTACAAAACTCTCAAAAAGGTA
>PRKT01000110.1:748402-760850 GCA_003671525.1 Saccostrea glomerata | reverse complement strand
TCCAGTAAGCCCCGGGGTTGAATATGGGGGGGGGGGTCCTGTCCACAAGTATCTGTGTTAATGATTGTCTCAAAGTTTATTTGAAAATCAGCTGATTATTTTAATGGGAAAAATGAGTACATTCCTTTCAAGAATTGTCTAGAAAAAACATTGTTCAAATTATTAGCCTCAACCCGACATTTTAACTAATAAAGCAAATTGTAAATGAAGTCACTGAAAAAAACAACCCAAAAGACTCGATATCCCACTATCCTTCTCGTCACATACACTTTGGAAATCTGATTGTTAATGAATTTTACAATGTTTATGTTATGTTTCGTGTTGTCTATTTTAGTGATTCTTTAATATGTTTGCTCTCTAAACTAACGATACTTTTACAAAAGCGTGTGAGAAAAATTTTAAAATTTACATTATTGGTAGGTTCTACGTACTGTTTTGTGAGTTTCTTAATCGTGTATTTATTCAAAGGAAAAAAGCCAAAAAAACAAACAATCAAACAAACAAACAATCATGTACAAGTAGCTTGTAATACAATTACAGAAAAGATCCATATCAAATAAAATCCAATAAATACAAATTTTAAAAATTCCAACCATTTATATTGTAGCATTTCAGATCCAGTTTGACTAGATGGAAAGAATAAGATTTTATTGTTACAGAAGAAAAAATACCGGTACAAATATTCAATTTCATACTTCATATTTTAAATGTAACTGGGTGCCATTTTGAAGACGGAACACTTGTAACAATGTGTTGTCTTCCCTCCTACTAATACATACATGTACTTTATTTGAATAAAATCTCATTAAATAACTAATTGCGTTTGAGTACAATCTCCCTTGAAAAAAATATTCTGATTTGGGATATCCGTAGGAGAAATCCTCCTTTAGAGCCATTTTTTCGTACCTAGGGAGTAATTCCTGCTCTCCAGCCAATTTTCTGGGGTGGGGATCCTACTCTAGAGCCAGTTTTCTGGGGGAAAGGGTATAAAACAACTAAAGCAATATATTTAACAGAACATTCTACTAAGGCCAACATCAACAGAAAATTCTGTATGAGCCAAATCAAAAGAACTTTCTTAGTTATAGAAAAATCAATCGGTCAAACTCTTTACCTTCAATTTCTTTCCTTTTATACTCATGAAAAATTAAAATCTAATTAGATTAATGAACAGTATGAATATTTGTTCGTATTTCCTTCTTGTAAGACAAGAGACACTCTATCTATTGTAACCTTTCGATAATATTTTAGCAACTACAATATGTTGTTGATATTTGAAATATAATCAATTAGAATTGCACAGTTCGAAACTGGTTTATATTTTATTTGCATCAAAGTTTGAATTGGATCTCTTAAGAATATCATCGCGAAGATAAAAGAGAATGATAAAGTAATGACACTTACAATGATTTTGTTTAATTATTGTGACTGATTTTACACGACACCGATAAATTCTAATGAAAAAATCTCGATTTCTAATAAATCAAACTTTATTTACCTTGAAAATACTCGAGACTGGTACATGGAACTTTTTGTCATAATCAAACATCATAACAAGCGGACAATGATAAATGCAATTAGCGATTTTCTAGGCACAATTAAGGTATTTTTATTTTCGATCAGTACATTTCAGATTTCGGTACTTAATGATTTATCTACGAACCCACCCCTTTATTAGTTTAGAAGTCTTTAAAGACTTGAGGTGCAATTTTTCATGGTTTTCCGATAAAGGCATCGCCTATCAAAAAAATAGATATCTTGACAATAATGGGGTATAAATTGTGACTAAATAGAAAAACAAAGCGTTTATGTTTTCTCGGTTCATTGAAAAAGGCCCAAGGGAATGGGATCTGTGTTTATCGAAAGAGGAGTTTAAAAGCACTTGTCCATCACATTTATTTTGGTTCCAGTTAATAGTGTTAAATAGTACTTTGAAGTCTAATGATATTTGGGATAAAACTAGGGTTTGTTTTCAAGACAGAAGATCAAGAATTAAAAAGATGTACTACATGAATTGAGTCATTTTATCAAAATAAAATTTTATGCAAACTCCCAAACGGCATGGGTAGTCCGGTTCCCCTGAAAAAATTAATTATTCCCATAAAGATCGTCGAAGTGAAGCTTAAACAGAGCTTTATGTAACATACAGAGATGACGAACTGCATTCTAGATCAAAAGTCCATAAAACAATACAAAACAGGAGCAGAGCAAACACGGACCCCGAAAACACCGGAGGCGGGACCAGGGCTACGGATGAGCGAGCACCCCCGCCGACTGGCCACACCCGTCGTGTGCTTCTTGTCACGACGGGAAACAACGAAAAAATCAGTCGTCAATCCAGTGTATAAATAATGGACTAACAGTTAGTATGAAAAACTTCAGTCTGCATTTGACTCAATGTAGACTCCAAATCCAAAATTTAGCTTTGCAAGCATATAGGAAAACTATATATAAAAAAAATTAATAGACAGACAGGCAGTCAGATACACGCGTTGATGGAGAGGGAATCCATACAATTTATTTAGCACCCTTTACCTTTCATCGCTTGGGACTAACAATGACAGCATTTTTAAATTACCAGAATTTCCATTTTGCTGGGCGATATTAGAGCCAACTTCTACAAATTATAATAATTAATTTGAAGGCACTTGTGTGGCGCAGTAGTAGAGCGTATGCTCTTAGATAGAGTCTACTGTCTTATCCCTCTTAGGGACGTGGATATTGGTCCTTCGGCTGAGACCGTATAAACCGAGGTCTGTGTTGCAGTAGAAACTGACGCCTTTCATTTGTAATAGCTTCTTTAGTGAGTAATTGAATATCGCTAAAATTACTTCTCCTAAGAATAAAATACCAATTTTTAAGGAGTTGTAGCTAAATCTGCCTTTCGCTAAAAATTTCCTCTTATATTGTTATTGACCTTGATTTTTATGAGATGGTTTTGCCAATTCGTCTTGAAAATAAAATTGATGTGGCATCTGAATTCTTCCAGTATAATTATAACTTTTCAATTTAAATATTGACAAATTAACAATGATTTTGCAAATTTTATGACCTACAGTGAGCTTTATAGGAGAAAAAAATCTCTTCACTTCTATATAGTTTATGGGGAAATTTAATTATTTTTTCAATGAAACACGTTGTCATCGTCCTTTACACGAGAGTTCAAGGGGTCTTTGATACAGTATTCCAAAATCAATTAATTCCCTTGATGTAAAATTAGCTCCTGACAACGTTAACTATTGTTATGTAGAAATATAAATTAGAAATTTGCGTTTATGGTATAGAATATTCTATATTCACTGGGTGTATTGCTACGGAATGCCGAATGTGTTCGATCCTGTCATAAAACATTTTCTAGACGACACAAAATCACCTGGATAATTGATTTCCAGGTAGTTTTCCGAACATTAAAATCAAATCATCCCATATTATCATCACAGGACAAAGGACACTCATCAATAAATCTCAGCTGATTGCGATTCCCAAAACCCTAACCTAAGTACACTGTAAATCCGAAAAGGAATGTTTGATGATATTCTTCCGTCAGATTTTGGGTGATAACTTGCCAAATGAAATGCCAGCAAAGGTTCAACAAAATGCATTTGGCGTAAAATAATCAATTTAAGCCAGGAAAAAAATTGGCCACCAATTATTGCATTAACTTTATAGCTAGGCAATACATGTTCAATAGTCCTCACTATTGGTGTAGTATTTTGATTTTGTGTGTTTGTCGGGGGTGATAATTGTCACGTAATTGTCAAATCATGTTGTTTTCCCCTATACATCATCATTAAAGACACATCTCAATACAAGAGGAAAAGAGTAATGACCTGTAAATACTATTATATTTTGCAATTGCCAAAAGCTGAAATCAAAAATTCCATTTTTGTTCTTAGCTTCGTGATTGTGCTCTGTTAGTCATTTATTCAAAAATGCAAAAACAGACTTTACACCAATTATAAATGCAACCTATGATGTCATAAACATTTGTCATGATGACATAAGATGAGAGTAAAAACAAATTCAATGAGCATCCTGAGATAGCATTTCTTATGTAATCCGAGTTGTTACCAGCGTGTTTAGTGTATGTCCTTTTGAAAATTACGTCAAAAAGTTATCAAACATCAGTAGATAATAGGTGCAAGGAAAAATCGTATAATATCATCATAGTGGAACGATGCGATAATTTAACATGTAGGCCTAACAACAACATCATGTTCATATCTGTTAGTCTTTAGGAAATTCCAGTAGGGTCAACTAGACAGACAGACATGCAGACAGAAAACGTTAAGGTCTCTAAAGGGTTTAAACTGAATGAGTCTTGTAAGAAATATAACGATTCAAAGTAGCATATTTTTATTCTGTGCTTGTTCTATTTGTTAGTTTGTTTCTTTCTTGTTGTTTGCTAAGCTATCAAGAAAGCAAAATAACAATAAAAAATTTCTAAGAAGAAATCTTGTTTGTATATCACTGATGTACCATTCAAATCATATCCCGATTGGATAATAAAATGTTTACAAGATGAAGTACCATTGAAAATAATTGTGAATATGAAGGCTCAAAAATTTAGACCGTCGAAGAATGCTTTAGAATAAACTCACTTGAATAATAAGTGTTTTTTTTTTACAGAAATTCCCAAGGGAATATCTGCTTTATATAAAAAATATTTGCTGTATAGCAAATCATCCGAAAATGGAAGAGTGACATATTACAAATCTCCCTTCTGGGAATGATTGCTATATAACAGTAATGAAAATAACTAACAGTAATTAAGCTGAAAAGTCTGGAACAATATGTGTTTGGTACAGAGCAAACATAGACCTCTGAGAAAACAAGAGGTTGGATCAAATACAGTGCGAAAGTAAACATACCCGTTGGATGGAAATGGAAAAATCTGCTGAAAATTTGATGTGAAAATAATTCTTTAACAATTGTTACGAAAATAACTGTCAACACTCGACTTAATGATAGGTTGTATTTGTTTATAAGGTCATTGTGTTCAATAAAATTTCAAAATGATTACGTTTAACGTAACTGTGCAAATTCTTGTATCATCAACTAATTTGTCAATAGCATGCCTCGTTTTAGAAATTGTTCGTTCGTTGAACATGCTTCTTTGTATCGTGATTAAATGTCCTTAATTGCATTCTTCCCTCAGAATGTTTGTTTTATGTTCAGACAAACCAAACAATCCAACAAAAAATCTATATGTAAAATACTGTAATTGGTGTCGAAGAATAAGAGATAAAGACATTTGCTAGACTCTCTCCTCATAATACCCTTCCCCCCAAAAAAATCAAATAAAAGAATTAATTGCCCTTTTCAAATAAGCTTGAATATATTTTTCTTATAGTCCTGTCTATCTAACACCAAATCTTATTGGGAAATTCAATCCAAAGAGAGGTGGAAATGTCCTTAAAATGTTTGATCGAAGCGATATTCATAGTGAAATAATTGATGTTGTTACAATGGAATACAATGGAATTATTAAGTCTGCCTGGTATCTTACATGTAACGAACAAATATATCAGTAAAGGCAAATATCGAAAATCAATTTCTTATTTAATCTTACTTTTTAGGTTTTGTATTGTGAAACAAACCTTATATATAAGGTCTAAGTTTTTAAGAAAATCAATTTTCTATTTTCTATTTTCAAACATGTTCATAATTCCTCAATTTAATATTATTTATACAAGTTATACAATATCCTCTCAAAATTTGACAATGAGTAAAAATATTAAATTAACATATTTGAAAGAATTTTCCACAATGCAGTTTTCAGTCATTTATAGAAAAACATAAGATATTTTAATGGGGAAAATCTTGTTGAAGATTTCATTTTTTTCCCAACAAATTCAACCTTAACAAAAGGAATAATTTGGAAAGTTGTGGAATTATCTTAGAAAATATATTTATAAGAAGTGGTAGGTAGACTGATAAGTCATTAAAAAAATAAAGAAATAAAATTCATGTTATGCTTTTTTATGTATACATATTAAGATACTTAATAAAATCTCATGTTGGGTTTACTTAGGAGGAAAGTCTTGGCAAAAATATATTTTGCAAGTATTTTTGTGTACGTTAGCCAATAAAGAAAAGAAACATCGCGTTAAAGGTAAAACGACCACTAAAAAAGACTTAATTAACTTATGAACTATGGATAATCGAACAAACCCTAAAAAGTCCTAAATATTATTCTGTAATATTTTCCTATCTGAAAGCTTGTACTCAAGCAATCACTTTGAAAATTGATTCATTCTGAACATTGGTTACAAAAACCCAATTTTAGTGACAATATATAAATGTGAAGTCAGCCTGTGGAATCTGATTATCAACCCAATTGAATCTATTTATAAAGAAAACTTTAAAACACCACTGCAAATTTTTCTAAAGATCGACCAGTATAGTTCTTTGTCGATGTTTTAGAAAAATACTTTTCTCTAAGCATTATGTAAATACGTTAATTTGCATATGAAACAAATACTGACAATCGATATAATTAGAAAATATCAATTTGTAGAGCAAATAAAGGCAGATATCCATGCTTATTAGGAAATGTAAATGTAATTTCACCGACTGTGAACGTGTACGAAGGAAGACCTCATAGTATATGCAACAGACAACTCCAGTACAAAATGAACCAAACATCGATTTCAAAAGCATTTTGATTGGCTACCGTGCAATACCTGCGTCAAGTGTTGGAACCTACCTAGACAAATGGAATAGTGTCTCTTAAGTTGTTATTTTTTCGTTATGGATGTACGTTCTGGTATTACGTATTTTTTTCTAGTAAGTAACTATTTTTCACTATATTTATATAGTGGTTTATTGTTTTGCTTTTTTATGTGCTTACATATTACATATATTAACTCTTTATGTGGAAAAATTTTATATGGTGTCCAAATTCTATCTACACAATTAAAGGACTTTGGTAAATCTTTTAATTGTTCTATTGGAAATTAGAAAAATTAAGTTAATCTTTAAATAACAAAACTTAATATAGTTAAGATAACAGTGAACCTTTTTTTCAAAATACGAATATACTCAGTGATGAGAACTAGTTGTTTTACCCAATATAGGGGATTTGACAATTGCAATTTTCTTTTTCCATCTATTTTTTTTAATGCAAAATGATTTGTTCATCATCTCACAAGACCAAATGTTCCAATATTAAAGACGCCTTTTGATGTGTCTTTGAAAAAAGAAATAAGAATCCTTAAATTTGATGAAATCTAAGTTTGAAGGAAAATGGCTAATTGAAAATATGTGATTGTCAAGGATTAACCTGTTAGATACAAGCCGTTTTATACTTTGCAGTACTGTGTGGGATGAGTTCAAATCAATGCCATTGAAAAATCTACTATATCCCATTTAGAAATGTTACAAGCTTTTAAAGCAATTGTAGGTAATCATAAATAGCATCGATTCCACCGGGCCCCTGAAGGAATAAACGTAATGAAACTCACACGTCTATATAGAAGATATTAACACTTCGGAACTATAGGATTTAACTATGTAAATAGCAAATGTTTTAACTGGAAAAACGCCACCATTGAAAACAAAAGTGTGAAGAATAAACAAGCCATTAAATTAGAGAAAGGCTGTAGATTACAATCCTAAACTGATTTGTAAGGAATTTCACTTCGTTATTTGTATATATATCACGATTCATTAATTGACATAATAATGGCAGCATAATGATACTAAATTGTTTTCTAACCTGTCTTTACGCTATTTTAGACACTATATCTATGATGCCATGCGTAACGGGCCATTTGATGTTTGATAACGTTGATGCTAGATACAAGTTTTATTTGTCATGTTTTTTAATAACTCACAACTTATTAACATTAGTCAATAAATATTTTTTTTAAAAGAGAGAGAGAGACGAGACAGACACAATTATATCTTAAATTTGTCTCCATTCCAGATATATTTACATATGGACAAAAAAGTTCAACCTGTATGCAAAATAAATCAGCATCTTTATTTTAAGAGTTCATGGTAACGCTGCATTGAAATTCGGAAATAAAATAGTAAGGGTCAAGTGTATTTGAAATATTTTTTTTCCAATTAACTATGATTTAAAAGTAAAATAAAATGCTCATAAAAACCTCTTTCAATAATATAATTGAATCAGCAAGTAGTGTATTTTTACTTAATATTTTTGTCTCATTTTAATCTTTAAAAAATAAAATTTCTCAACAATGTTTTTTTTTACATTGCATATCTCTTGAAATGCTTAAAATGTATGTAATTGTTCAGTTTTGAAATGTTTATAATGTTTTAGATCATTACATTTTTATTGAAACATAAATTAACTTGTGTAATTAACAATATATGTATTCAGAAAAAATGTCGTTTACTGTGTTTTTCTAAGGGAATAAACTTCACCGATGGTAATTTTTAATTTTTTAAAAATGTCTCAAAATGATGTAAAGTTCTAAGAAATTATTGATTAATATTGATTAATAGTAATACCAAATCTTAAGGTAATGTTAAAGAAACAAGCGAAAGTTCTTGAATTTTTTCATGCTCAATGTTATTTTCATAAATTTTGTAATATATTTTGTATCCACATGCATAAAAAAGATGTTAGCTTCCATCGAACTTTTTATACATCATACATAAAATTCATAATGAAAATTGTGTGATATATATAATAGGCTTGTGTGCACTGAATCTTTTCCAAAACAAAAAATACGTATGTAAAATGTTCATAGAAGTTAATGAGAGGTGAAGAAATGAGAGAAAAGTTTAATCTTCTTGTGACCTTTGTGTATGCTTAGATTAAAAGTAACGCTGCTTTTAATCTAGGCGCCATTAAAAACTATCGGAATTTGACGACCAAATGTCGGATTTTATTTCATAAGAAGGATAAAAATTGACACTTACCTGACCGTATATTTAGAGTTGAGTCTAAGGTCCCCGGAATTCAATTCAAAATAAATGTGGACAGATTAATTTAAAAAGATGTCATTTGTCATTATTTCGATAAAACGCAAGTTTTATTCCAAGTATGCAAAGGAATGGTATTTTCTATGCAAACCATATTGCTAAATAATCAAGATTCAAAATACATTTAATGTACTAAATTTCCAATAAATATCTGAGAAATCGTCTCGAATTTGAGTTGAATTTACAACATAGTTTGCTTGTGTACAAGTAATACTACATAGAATTTTTTGAAAATTATCGACAGGGAAGGTTTTGATAAATCCTGTCTTTTTTCATTATTATTTTTTCAAATTGAATAAAATTAATAAGCAGACATGGGAAAAACCTTTAAGCTAACTATAAAGTACTTTTTTTAGGTATAAACAGTTAGATAAATACATACCTCATCCATTTCTTTTTAAAAATCCATTTAAGCATTCAGCAAACAATAAAAATACAACAAACTTTGTCTCGCTGAAATGAACTGAATATATACCTTTGAACTCGAAATAAAAGATAATTCAGGGTCTCTGTTTCATATTTTGATATTTTGCTAGAAAACAATAGTTATGTTAACCTAACAAAAAATCTTTATACAACATGATGGCCAACTTTCTATCGTCCACTTTTCTGTAAGTGGAAATATACCATTATCACCTGCATATATATATAATACAGATGTTTATTTCCTCCGATTGATTTGAAACGCAAAAAAACATCCTCTACATATAAACAATTTCTTAGACGAGGCAATCTATCGACAAATAAGTTGATGCAACAGTTTATCAACATCCATGTTTAAAGTCAATTTCGCATATAATATCTAATGGTCTTTACAATGACCTTATCAGCAAATTCAATTAAGCATTAAGTCAAATGTTGACCGAGGTTTTTATTCAAATTATGAAGCAATTTTCTTTTCTTACTGAATAGTCTACGATTTATTTCCTGTTTGCCTGATCATGATAAGGAGTAAATGACGGAGGGACAGGGGATACTTACTCTTCAATGGCAACCGATCCCACCTCTTATGTTTTTAAGGTCCAAGTCTGCACTATTCTCGATTTGTATTGTTTCATCTGACGTTTGAGCTTGATAACTGTGCGTTATTTTCAAATTTCTTTACCAGATATAGTTTAATATCAGCAACTGAAATAAACAATCTTCTTCAAACATTTTTAACTAACTTAAATATAGAACCAAGGCAGCAGGTATAAACAAATAGCAAACTTCCTAAGATGAAGATTTTTTAAAAATATAATTTACCAAAAAAAAGAGAATTTATTGGGTTTTTTTTAATTATACATCTTCTTTAAAGTGAACGTTTTGACAATTTCCTTTTGAAATGGTTTCCTTTATAATTACGCTTAATTTACTGTTATGTGTATATGATCGATTCACAACATGATTCAACCTATTAATCTCGTATGAGGAAATCATATAAACGCAATGTTATCTTTATGCGTGAAAACTTTGAACTGGAACAATAAAATTATTTCGCAGGTCGAGATGTTTCAGTTAATTTATATGTTTACTGCAGACAAATAGTGCACGTTTGCTATTTATTCTACTCTAAAAAGAATAGAATTTCTGAATAGAAATGGCCCAAGGACATGAAATTTGATGATAATAATGTGGTGAGCTATTGCACTATGTTTCAATCGATATTGATTCTGTAACTTTGATATATATAACGTGTGTAAATAAGTGTCTTGGTATTGAATTCAATAAAATACAATTTCTTATGTAGACATGTTAGCAACATCTCCATTAAACAAATTCAAGAAAGTTAATTGCAGTTTACTTTATTGACAATATATGAATAGTTGGGTAGATTTTTCATAGTGTCAATTCTCAAAGAAGATTTTGAATTTCTAATGCAATAAAAGCAACAACAAGAAATGCATTCAAATCGTTTTAATATGATTGTGCAAATCTTTGTAGAGAAGAATTAAAACTTTTTTCCAAACATAAGGACACAACTCACGAATACTGCAATAGTTCACTTATACATAAATGTTGCACTGACCCGAAAGCAATTCGCCTTTTGAAGCATATCAAAATGAATTTTACCTGACTTACATTAATTCCAATGTTTTTTAAAAAGATGTGTTAACTTCTCTTCTTAAACTCCTCTTTTTTCTAATTTTTGAAAATTAACCTAAGACCAGAACATTCCATGAATATCAAAATGCATATGACAGTTTAAAAAATAATATTCTGCAAAGCATTCCTGGTCTTGCCGGTATTCCAGTTCATGTCAAATTATTATTACTTATCACCCGTCTAGAAATCGCTTCCAAAAGTCTACTGGTTGTGCTTAATGCCACGAGGGCCAATTTTAAAAGAAAAATAATTTTTCATATTTAAAACAACTTCTCTGCTATACATTCATAAGGATTTTTTTTTAATTCTGGGTAACTTTTCGTTATATCATTAACTAATAAAATCGGCCTTTAAGGACAGATGATACAAACAAACTTTTGTCAAAGAATTTAAAAATAATAATTTTGGTCATGTTTAAATGATTAAAAATAATAACTTTCACCGCATAGTTTTTAATTTTTTATTCAAATTTGCCCAAAAATGGAATTTGAAGTGAAAAGTATTTGTATATATAAATAAGGATAGTTTCAGAATGGCATACTTTTGAACATCACAGAAGGTTTACAATTTCTTTATTTTCCAGTAATTTATTTTTTGCATCATTTGCAATGAAATTAGCCCAATAAATGTATACCAACCAAGGCATCCATTTTTTGTTTGTATCATCTGCCCTTAATGAATCAATAGATACGTCTACCTGAAAGTTTTAACATACTTACTATTATGTACATACAAATGAATCGATCAGCAGTAAATTTGCTTTGCAAGTGAGAACATTTACGTCCCAAGAAACTCAGGCAGGCCAACAATATAAATATCAATAATGTCACTCTGCGCTTAATTTCCTGAATAACATGTAACACAGATGTAAAGTAGGCTAAAACGAAAAAAAAAATAGTACTTAGTATCTGTAGTATCGTTTTTGAAAGGGGACTGATGAAAATATGGAGATAACGAACAGTATTCAATATCAAAGTCCATAAAACAATATAAAATAGGAGCAGAGCAAACACGGACCTCCGAAACATCAGAGGTGGGATCAGGTCCATGGAGGAGTGAGCATCCCCTATCGACCGGTCACACCCGCCGTGTGCTCCTTGTCATGATCGGGAAATAACGGAAAATCCGTCGTCCATTCAGTGTATAAATAATGGAGTAACAATTAGTATGAAAAACGTCAGCCAGTATTTGAGTCAATGATAAATTCTATATGCTGACAAGGTCATGGTATCGACCATAGAACTTACGAAATGATGACTTTAAACGAGACTGTTGATAGTCTTGTTTCATCAACTTGTTTGTCAATAATTTACCTCGTTTAAGAAAGTGTACATAAGTAGAGCATGCTCTAGCGTATCGCATCAACTGAGATATGTAAACTCCGTATGCAGGTGATGAAGGTATA
>PRKT01000110.1:696858-748151 GCA_003671525.1 Saccostrea glomerata | reverse complement strand
CCCCCCCCCCCCCCCCGATACTACTGATAAGCCGATAAGCCAAATTTCTATAGAGTTTCTTAAACTGTAGATACTCTGTCTGGTTCTTTGTTCAAAGTCTTATTCTTTTTTAATTGACTGTGTGGTTCATATCAGACAGTTCTGGTATATAACCAAGCATATACAGCAAATACGTACAGCTAAAAACCATTCTCCTTCCAAATATTTTAATAACTTTTATTCCATAAGACTCGAAAAAAACAAATACCGATTTTGATTTTGGTTTCGTTCTTTTTTTCTGGATTTTTTTCTGTAAAAGTTCATTTCTCTAGGCAATAGGGATTATGGTAGAGGTATGCTCCAAAACAGGTTTTTTCACCTTAGGACTTATGCGTTAGATATTATGGTTTATCTAACGTATCAGTCCTATTTCTTATCAGCCTATTACTTGAATAGATGATAAACTTCTATATATATATATATATATATATGTGGTACTCAACTTATAGCTTGTATCAGATTCTTTCAAAAGCACATCGTGGATGTAAAATGTGTACATCTTATCACCAAATAAAGTCAACTTTGTTATCAAATGTGTGGGGAGAGTATGCAAAGATTTCTAAATCAAAACACAATATTGCTTAAAGCGTTTTCAAATGAAGAATTGATTTTAAAAAAAACTGAATCCATTATAAAGTTCTAAATGTTTTTCTTTTCAAAGCTTCCACATTATTTATAACAGTAACCAAAAGTCGACGGAGCAATTAAAACGTGTATTTTCGATAATTTAAGAAAAACATAATTTGACATTATATTTTATCAAGGTTTTGCGCTGCATGAATATCGTAGTAAGCAACAAAAATCAATAGTGTTGTATTTAAAGATATGCCAGACAAATATTCCTTAAGATAAAGAATTCATTGTAGCAAAAGTCTTAGACTAAAACCTTTCTTCTATAAAACTTTTGTAAATAAACTTCAATTACAGGCCACGGGGTACATTAGTTGTTTGTTGTTAATTGATCAGAATATTGATATATACAAGACAAAGAAGGGTGGCTTTAGACATGGCCGGAAATCAAAGTTCTAACGCCGATGTCTCCGAGGTTTCAGCAATTGATTTGCAGCTTACAACGTTTGAGTCATTATTGATTTTGAATATTTAAAACGATATCAGGATTTGGTATAAAACAGCTTCATTTTCTTTATAATTAAATACTAGTAACTACTAGAATTACGTTTTAACCAAAATGTTGTTTTGAAATGCTGTCATTTCTTTTTCATCATTTATAGGCAAGTAAATTGATTGGTAAATATTTGTGCATAAAATACTACTCTGTGTAATGGTTATATAGTGAATTTTTTCAAGAACCATTTTCCTAGCATTAAAGTATATACATGTATCATGTCTGTTCTTATTAATGAGGGCAAGGGTGCAACACTTTAAATCACTTCAAGTTCTTTTCTGTAATTTGCCCGCAGGTGCTCTTGCGGTATAGACAATCTTTAAGAAAAAAAATCACAAAAATTTATAAACAAAAAGTGTAGTTGTACTTAGTTCTAATAATTTTCAGAATGAGTACTAGTTCAATTTCAAGATTTGAAATTCGATTGTTCTCAACACTTCCTAACCAATAGAGTTTTATTCTTTCCGTTGAAAGCACTGGTTTTTGCAAAAAAAATCTACATTGTGTATATGATACAATTTTTAAAGCAGATTTTTTTTTTAATCGAAGCCATTGAAACAATAAGTGATTTTTTTTCTAAATAGATACCGTAAATCTGGCATTTTCTGAATACTAAAGATAATAGCAAATTTTCGAATTGGTCAATTTCTAACGTTTTGAAATTTTGTAAAAACTTGTTCACTGCTTTTAAATCTAATATAATTCTGCCGCAGTCAAGGTATCCTACTTATGCAACGGCTCGTAAATCCATTTTTTTTTTCTTTCTTTTAGTTTTTCTTTTTTTTTCCTCTGAAATACTCGATTCAAAAACTCTCAAAATGCCATGTGAAACCTCTTCGTTAAAGCATTAATCCATAGTTAAAATGCTATACCGCTGCGGAGGGCAAAAAATAACTCTTGCCTGATATACATTTTAAAATCGTGGACAGAAACCACTGCGCCCAGAGAGGTGTTTAGACATCAGTTCTTAAGTTCTTTGACTATTTTTACAATGTTGAATGATTTAAAAATGTTGAGTTGAGACTAAAGATTTTAACTGTAAATCTTAAGATTTAATACTTTTATTTTAACACTTTTTGAGTCGAAAACACTGCGATATCTACTTTTAGAGAAAGTTGACTTTCGTAAAACTTTCACCAAAGTACTTGCGATATATGATTTGATGAAATAGGGAATATCCTTATCAAAAAAAGAAAGAAAAGGGGAACAGTTGTCAATCGTTAGTGTGAGCTTTTCTCTTGGTGAAATCTTATCTCTACAGATTCCGGGGAAAGCAGGATATGGGGTACATTCTACTGTACAATGTCGGTGTTGTAGAGTCGGATTTCCACCATAGTAAGATATCCCCTAGATACTGTACGTAAGAGATTAAATTTTTCCGATGAAATTTCTCACATTAGGGCCTTCTTTTTCCGTTTTTCTTTCTTAAAGTAGGATTTTCCCTTTTTATCATTTCCTAAATCATAGAGACTTTTAGAATCGGTTTGCGGCGAGAAATATTCGCAATGACGAGGCTCTCGCGAAACTTCTAGCACGCGAATAAAAATGTGTTAACAGTAGTTTGGACATAATTTTAATTGAAATATGAGTGTTTTCTGCTCAAGAAATGTCATATGAGTATAAAATCTTAATACATATTGGCCACAATCCAAAAATCTAACTTAAAGGAAGTTGTAAAATAGTCACTTAAAATATCATAACACTCTATGATTCAACATCCATTCTCGACGCAGCGGTATTTATCTGCTTGTTATAGAATTTTAAAATGTCTGTGTATACCTTTGGTGATAAATTGTTTTCCTTTAAAAGCCCGGCATTTTGTCTATTAATCCTTTTTTGTGTTGTTGGTGTGTAAGAAAGTTCTATAATTTATGTTATTGTTAAGTTTCACATTTTAAGGTATTTTGTTAGTATTTGAGTTGAGATTCTCAAAAGAAAAGATCTATAGAAAAAAGACAAAACAAAAAACAAACAAAACGACAACGATTTTGCAGGTCGAAGCATAAGTATGCCCCCTCGACCTTGGTTGTAAATGGGCTTGAAAGAAGATATAAACTCTTTCAAAGTTTTGAAAATAAATAACTTATTCTAATTCCTCGGCAGCAGCTTAAAACAGAAGACTAAGAGAGACACTCACATTTCAGTTTTATTTGCATGTAGTTTGAAAAACAGTTGAAGAAAAAAATAAAATTAGATTCATTTTTTTTTCTTTGGATACGGTAAAATTTGTCCATTTTTTAAGTTTAACAGTATGAGAAAATAAGATTGTAATGCTTCAAAGTAGACAGTTTAACAGTTTATGATAGAAATAAAATTCAAATTATATAATTTGTATTCTTCGCTTCAGTTTGCTCAGTGCAGTGTAACTGGTCTCGTCAATTGGAAGAAGGTTGACTTGTTACAGTGTGTCGCCTCATCCCCCTCTACATAAGTTCAATATTTAGGTGAATTGGCTCTGGGGAAAATGCATTCTAAGCAATTATAACTATTACACAGAGCTGGATTTCCCCCAAGAAATTGCATCTGATGTAAAATTTCCATAGGGATCGTTTCCTACTCTATAGTCTATTTTCCTGGAGTTTTGTAATTTAGTTTTCCGGGGGAAAATTTTCAGAGAAGAAAACTTACTCTTAAAGACCGCGCTGTATAAAATCCGAATCATTTTTTTTAGGTTGGAAGTTTAACATACGGACGAAATTTTACATTGTAAACCTTTCCCCATATAATATTTATTCCGTGTGTGTGTGTGTGGAATGGGGGAAGGGGTAACATTTGAGAAAGTTAACTATATGACACAGGCGGGAGAAGGACTAGCTGCTGCCATTACAATTTCATATTTTTATAATTTTCTTAATCTAAACTTTAAATATATTTTCAGGTATTGCAAATATTCTTAACAGAGGCTTCAGGTAAGTTTTATTACTATTTTCAATATCCATTAGGCAAAAAAGTCTTGTAATAACTTAATTGTAAAGAAGTTCTAAATTTTTGCTAAACCACTCGTCTTTTACAGAAAAACATCATATTCCCAGTACGGTTTATCGCAAAAATATAATGTATTCCATTTTTAGTTTAACCGATACACATTTTTTTATGTTTTCCTTTTTTTATTTCTGTGATTAGAAAAACATTTTAGTGAATCATCTTTCAAACAAAGACAAACCCCTAATAAAGTATTTGCTTTTGGATCTTGCTTTCAGACTTTATTTCTGTTGAAATCTCACGGGAACATGTATTCCTATTTCGTAATTAGGAAATGTTTCATTTCATTTGCTAGGAATATTGTTATGAAATGGTTTCGCAATTAGCTGATTGTCCAAAATTATGAATAAAAATTCTGTATTGAATTCTTAGACTTTTGCTTATTTCTCCTTAACATCAGTCTTCTCTTTGAAGGTCAGAAATCAGTTCTTAATTAAATTGCAATTCATTAACTCATCCAAAATTTATGGCAAGCAACCGATAATTTATTGGTACAATTTTCATCAGGCAAGAACTCGGAAGCCAAACTAGGTCATATATCAACTACAAACCGTTTAAACCTCTTACGAATGTGGCTAATAAATAGCAAACTATTCACCCAGAAAATGATTTAGAATTCAGAACTATTCCGGTCTGAGATAAGAGTGCAGCGTGGGAGAGATAGCAAATCTCATTTCCATACACAGTTGTGGCTTTTTGTTATCACTCGCATATTGGCTTTTTTTTTTCTTCAAAAATATATCTTTTTTACACAGATCAAACAATAGAGAGATAAAGAAAAAAAATTACATTTTTGAGCGAAGTCAGAGTAGCTAACGGTCGGTGTCATTTCATGAAGAGCAATTATTCAAAAGTTTACGATAAAACTCTCTCGGGTGCTACAGAATCATTGTGAACATAATGTTTTATAATCATAACTCGTCAAGGACAAATGCCTTGCAAACATTATCAGTTTTGTTGCATTCATCTTGAGTTTATATAACTAAAAAACGATTGAAATTTTTCTTTGCAATTGATTTCATTCGCATCAAAACCAGGAAACTCAAACTATCAATGCAACGTTATCTCTTAAATGATCCTTTGATTAACAGATAGGCAATAAGCATTCATATTCATAATTTTTTTGGTGAAATATCTTTTCTTAACAGTTTTGCTATTTTACTGATGACAAAACATGATGACAATTTCAATGGAGAGTACAACGGTTAACTTTGACGAGAAGGGAAATTGCAAAAGAACGACACTATTTTGTCTTTTTCCTCTGATTTTTTTGAAGAACCTAAATTGGACCCAATGCCTGACATAGTTGTCAATTTCTTTCTCAGAATCCTAATTGATTATTGATGTCTGATAGATCGTCAATAAACATTTACAGTGAAAGTATCCTAATTGTTCACTGATTAGCATTCTTAATTGGGCAATTTGAAATATCAGATTCCCTCTTTGCCCTCTTTATGTTACAAATGGTTCCTAAACCGTGTTATATTTCCTCTGGCCTTTCAAGGTTGTGTTCATTGATCCAGCTTCAAAGACTTGTTGATTAATTAGAGGCTTTCCTTTCTGAAGACAAAAATTGAACCCTAAAAAAGATCACCTGTTATACTTTGAGCACCACTTAAGATACTTAAATATGAAATGAAAAATCTATGTTTGCACATGGTCCTCGGAAGAGTGAAGAAAATATAATTGTGCGTAATAATTTATATTCACAATGCCAAAAATAACATTTAAAGAGCGTTTATTGTTACTTATTTCAAGGTTCCAATTACCGTAGCAGCAGCTAGTCCTTCTCCCGCCTGTGTCATATAGTTAACTTTCTCAAATGTTACCCCTTCCCCCATTCCACACACACACACACGGAATAAATATTATATGGGGAAAGGTTTACAATGTAAAATTTCGTCCGTATGTTAAACTTCCAACCTAAAAAAAATGATTCGGATTTTATACAGCGCGGTCTTTAAGAGTAAGTTTTCTTCTCTGAAAATTTTCCCCCGGAAAACTAAATTACAAAACTCCAGGAAAATAGACTATAGAGTAGGAAACGATCCCTATGGAAATTTTACATCAGATGCAATTTCTTGGGGGAAATCCAGCTCTGTGTAATAGTTATAATTGCTTAGAATGCATTTTCCCCAGAGCCAATTCACCTAAATATTGAACTTATGTAGAGGGGGATGAGGCGACACACTGTAACAAGTCAACCTTCTTCCAATTGACGAGACCAGTTACACTGCACTGAGCAAACTGAAGCGAAGAATACAAATTATATAATTTGAATCTTATTTCTATCATAAACTGTTAAACTGTCTACTTTGAAGCATTACAATCTTATTTTCTCAAATTGTTAAACTTAAAAAATGGACAAATTTTACCGTATCCAAAAAACAAAAATGAATCTAATTTCATTTTTTTCTTCAACTGTTTTTCAAACTACATGCAAATAAAACTGAAATGTGAGTGTCTCTCTTAGTCTTCTGTTTTAAGCTGCTGCCGAGGAATTAGAATAAGTTATTTATTTTCAAAACTTTGAAAGAGTTTATATCTTCTTTCAAGCCCATTTACAACCAAGGTCGAGGGGGCATACTTATGCTTCGACCTGCAAAATCGTTGTCGTTTTGTTTGTTTTTTGTTTTGTCTTTTTTCTATAGATCTTTTCTTTTGAGAATCTCAACTCAAATACTAACAAAATACCTTAAAATGTGAAACTTAACAATAACATAAATTATAGAACTTTCTTACACACCAACAACACAAAAAAGGATTAATAGACAAAATGCCGGGCTTTTAAAGGAAAACAATTTATCACCAAAGGTATACACAGACATTTTAAAATTCTATAACAAGCAGATAAATACCGCTGCGTCGAGAATGGATGTTGAATCATAGAGTGTTATGATATTTTAAGTGACTATTTTACAACTTCCTTTAAGTTAGATTTTTGGATTGTGGCCAATATGTATTAAGATTTTATACTCATATGACATTTCTTGAGCAGAAAACACTCATATTTCAATTAAAATTATGTCCAAACTACTGTTAACACATTTTTATTCGCGTGCTAGAAGTTTCGCGAGAGCCTCGTCATTGCGAATATTTCTCGCCGCAAACCGATTCTAAAAGTCTCTATGATTTAGGAAATGATAAAAAGGGAAAATCCTACTTTAAGAAAGAAAAACGGAAAAAGAAGGCCCTAATGCTTCTTGCTAAAAATCTTTTATTATGAAATATAGTATACAAGTTTTATACAAACCACAATGGAGTTTTGGTTGTCATTTCCAAACAATGTTATCTGATACAGTCCTGGTGTGAAATATTTCGTCGTCCACATATCAGGCGCTGATTGGTTCTTGTCTGTTTTTCCTCCATCATCTCCATAATCTAACTGAAATGTCAAATCTTCTCCTGCTGATTCGTAACTAGGAGTGAATGAAACGTCACTTCCAGTCTCAATGAGCGACACACTTGGTGTAACTTCCAGTCCAACGATTGGTGGAGATGTGCTGTATATATTAACATGGTCTGGTCCTCCACATTTTATAGAAGTATTACCGACACACATATCAGAACAGGAAGCTTCTGAAACATCTTTTTCTGACAATGGAGGAAGCGAGTTGCCACAGAAACAAAACTGTCCTGAGTGTGAAAAGGAAACAGAATTAATATTGTTCGATCATTTGTTTAAATTGACCATTTTTTTTTTTACACTACCTCAATCTTGAAGAAAAACATCCACCATATTAAAGCAGCAATTTTTATTTTAAAAATTTCAAAAATATGTATCTACAGTGTCAAAAAGAAATTTCACAGTAACTTTGCTCATTGTCTATTTCTCAGTTGAAACAAAGATTTCTTGCAGTTGTAAATTCCCCTAACATTAATGTTCATTCCAGTCAGTAATTGGTGTGTGGCATTTTCTATGTCCTTTGCTATATGTAACGAATTGAGCAGATATAATTTTGTTCTGCAAAGGAAGATATGTTTGTCAGAGTTAATTTGCACTTTACATACGATGTAACTTAAATTTTCATAGTTACCGGCGTCTCACTTTTTTTCTGCTTTTGAATTAGTGTAAAAGCTTTAAAATGACAAATTTTATTGCACTGCAATGTTTTTTTCAAAGATATTGACATTTTCAATCAATTGGGTGACATTTTGTGGAGAGAAATAAGAATTTTTATAGCAACACACTGCAGTTAAAAAACAAATCGCAGTGACTAGTTTTTTTTCTTAGATTTATTAATAAACTATTAATGAAAAACTTCCAATTTATTTCAATAATTTCATATTTATACGACATATTTCATCTAATTTTAATCCTTGTGTTTACATGGAACTATTCGTCACTGGTTCTTGTCCTCTAAGTACAAGTGCATGTAGTTTTAACATAAGTCCAATACAAAAACTCCTGTTGAATTTTTGGCAGGAAAATTACCTTGGGTGACGGCAGCATAGTTAAACTTGAAGCTCCCACATTTTGTGGCACAGATGGCAGGGGTCATTGAAGAAGGGACAAAGTCCCCGGGGGTGCTGCTGAAATATCGTTTTCTTTTGTTCTCCTTGTAGCACCCTTTTGGATCTGAAAATGACATTCATATTCAATCAATTCATTTTATATTAGACAAACATTCTAAAGTGATACAAAACAGCAAGTGGAATACGCATTAAATCCTTTTACAAATACAATGAATGTGTCCATGGTCATATATTCGTGTTGTACTTCAGTTATGTTTGATAAGGTGCCTATATAAGAGGCTGTTCCAGTAAAAGTACCGCACATTGTAGCATTACCATACAGTTCGCCAGGAGTACCATCGCCAAAATCTACATGTAAGCACGTAGCAGTACCTTGCATTCCAAAGGTAATGTTAAACTTTTTCCACTGATAAGCAGAAGCCTGTTGGCCACCATCATCTACTATTATATCTTTACATGGGTCTTGCATATGGATAGATTTAGTTATAGTAACTTGGTGTATCGGGTTAATGGGTTTTATAGAAAGAGTGTATGACTCAGCCTGAAAAAGAAGTGTATTATTGAGTTGTTTATGCGTTAATTGTAAAAAAGAAAAGAAAAATATAATAAATCTCTTTTACTGACTGCTAGACTGGTGAAGTCCAATTCGAACAACGTCTTCTCGGTCTTGTTGCATGCCAAAAAGTTAAATGTTCCTTGGGCAAACACATCATAGTAAACAAGAGTTCCTGTTGTGGGAAAGTGAAATAAATATTTTAAAGAGCGTGTATCAGAGTGATTTTGTGTTTCTTCTGATTATGGCCATAATCATTATAAGATCACAAATAATAAAATATATTTTAAAATAACATTTTTTATCTTTTCTTTACTCACAATTTATTCACGTTATAAATTTTCATATTTCAAATTACTAGAATCAGAGTTAAAGATAACGAATGTCACATAGAAGCAAGAAAATTAATATACCCGCTGTGCATGTGATGTGTACCCTTAAAGGTCTGTCACGTGGAAAAATGTTTTTGGAAGGTCCAAACCCATCCAAATCAGACCCATTTAATGGAACTATGGGCTTCCATTTTAGGACAGCATCACAACCTTCAAACTTTCTGTAGACGCCACTCTTAAAATGGATAATGTGAAAAGATAGTAAAAATATAAGAAAAGATCATTTAGAAAGTCATGATTATCCAAGCAGAACACTCTTCTTACCATAACTGTTTTTGTGATCGATGAAACTTTATTAAAAACTGTGATTGTTGTAGAATAGTGACCAGCTGCAGTGTACGTTTTGGTCCAGTCGTTGCTGTCTCCCGGAGTACTAATAGGAAAAGTTACATCACTTGTTGTTGTTCCGTCTCCATAATCAAAATTTATCTTGGCACTGCTTGGGATGGGATCGTAATAGATAAGGGTGTATTTTATCTGTGGATCTGTTAAATTCAAAACATTGCATTTTTAAAGATTCTACAAACATGTAGCAATATATTTTTGTGCATATTTCGAGTTTCCACTGCTACGTGCTTACATGTAGATTTTGGCGATGGTACTCCTGGCGAACTGTATGGTAATGCTACAATGTGCGGTACTTTTACTGGAACAGCCTCTTATATAGGCACCTTATCAAACATAACTGAAGTACAACACGAATATATGACCATGGACACATTCATTGTATTTGTAAAAGGATTTAATGCGTATTCCACTTGCTCTGCTAACTTTACTCACGTGATATCTGATGTAGATTGTTCACAACCCAAGGTTAGTATCAAAGATTTGAGACCGGTATTTTACAACCCAGAAGAGGTGAAGAGAAGTGCTCAAGTACGGATCGTCGGTGTCACAGATATATATTGTACACAAACTCTAGACAATGTAAAAACCTGGAGGGTTCACATGATTGATGAAAACACAGGAGAAGATGTACAGGAAATAGACATTACAAGCTTGCCGTCTCACCACACTGCGGAATTAGCGTTACCGCCTCGCTTCTTGGAGTATGGTTCATACAGGGCAAACTATAGAATGGAAATGGTGTCAACAGACTTCGTCCAAAACGAAAATTTCAGTGCAAACGTCGATCATTACATAAGGGTAATCAAGAGCGACCTTGTTGCTTTAGTGTACCCTGGTGGTATGACCAAAATCCAAAGAGGGTTCGCTAAAATAATCACAATTGAACCAGGGACATACTCATTTGATCCAGATGTTGCCACTGGATTGCCTCAGGTAAGCGTTTTTGGAAGAGATTTCCATGCGATTTTTATTTACGTTCTCATTTTTCTTTACCAATATTTGATTCAGTAATACTTTTACAGAAATAAACATCTTAATTGATTGAAACATGTACATTTTAAATAGATTAAATTTATCTGAGCAATTAAAATATCTGTTATTTCTTGTGAATAATAAAGTTGAATATACGTTAGTTGATCCTTAATATAAGCTATATGCTAGTTTCATGTTAAGATAATGCTGTGTCTTTTAGACTTTTTCAAATTTCACTTGGTGGTGTAGAAGAAGTGATGAGACCTTTCCTAGTCCAGATGTTCTGGTTGTTCCTTACACCACCACACAGTTAGGGAGTAACCCTGCTGACAATGGCGGCTGTTTCAAACAAGGACCAGGGAGAATCGATACTAATGACGGAACACTAAGTTTTGACACTGCCAACATGCAAATTAACCAAACCTATGTTTTCAAGATTCAAGTTCGAAAGGATGATAGAATGGCTGAAACGACTGCAGAATTAGAAATAGTGACAGGGGATCCTCCAGAATTGACTTTAAGGTTAATGTTTGAAATACTTTGCTAGTCCATCAATCCTACACTAGGATTTGGAACTGTTGCTAAGGATGATGTGGTGACACTGACAATTACCGCAACAGGAGGAACTAATGTCAACATACGATGGGAACATACAGTTGGTAATTCTCCGCCCACAGTTACACCACAAAACATACCGACATGGACCACAGCTGTATCAAACTCGTTCACACTCTCCACTTTAGGAAATCACGAATTGAAAGTGTCAGTCAGCAATGCATATTCTTCAAATATATCCACTTTCAGCTACCTTGCAATCGCCCCAGTCAAAGACATCCAGTTCAATGCAATTAGTCCCGTTTTGTTTTTACCACCAGCTGACGTAGTTTTCACGTTTTCCCAAAGTCCAGTTGGACTTTCACCAAACGAAGCAACAATAGAAATAGATTATGGTGATGGAAGTCCGATGGCAACTCTTCCATTTTTATTGACAAATAGCTATCCTTACTCCTACAGAGAGGATGGGACGTTCACAATCACCGCCAACATTTCCAACATCGTAAGTCACCAGATTGTTACGACAACAGTGGAAGTGGTGGAGAAGATTGTTGATCTTGTGGTAGAACCAGAACCCCCTCACGCACCCCGTAATGATCCCGTAGATCTACGGGTGAAAATGAAGAGAGGAGGAACTGGGTCTAAACTTCAGCTTAGATGGCAGATTGAAGGGGCCTGGACCACCTACCAAAATCGAATTGGTAAGATATGCAAAAACTCTTTATGTGCGATGCACACTAAGAAAATTTATATTGATGTCTTGTACCACTTAAGCAGAATTTGAAGCATAAGATTTTGCATCTTATACATTTTTTATTTGTTTTATGTGGTTTATTGAATATGCTGCCTTTGTATACAACCAGGAAATAACAACAGTTCTTATAAATCAACATTGCAGGAACTAGTCCTGATGGCTTTGATTCCAAACTTCACACCTTTACAAGCTTAGGTTCTTCCACAGTCATAGTGGAAGCCAAAAGTGCCTTGGAGACTAAGACCGCCACCTACACAATCTTTTGCGAGGAAAAAGTCACAGACAACTTCCAGTTGACGTCAACTTTTCCACAGGATTTTGCCATTAGTTAGTTAGAATTTAAATTAGATGAATCATTAATGTACCTGTGTTTGAAGATCACAATAATTAATTTTGAAAAATTCAGTTTACGAATCGATACTAATGACGGAACACTAAGTTTTGACACTGCCAACATGCAAATTAACCAAACCTATGTTTTCAAGATTCAAGTTCGAAAGGATGATAGAATGGCTGAAACGACTGCAGAATTAGAAATAGTGACAGGGGATCCTCCAGAATTGACTATAAGGTTAATGTTTGAAATACTTTGCTAGTATCCTAGTAAATATATATTGAAACCGGTAGAAATTGTTAAATCAAGAGAAATGCCAATTATCTTCAAATGTCTTAAAGAAATAATGAAAGAGATTTTCACTTTTTTTATGGCAGCTTAAAAAGTTTTTTTAGTATAGTTCTGCCATCTAAAAGCCAAATACTAGTAATTTGATCAAAACAGCTGAAACATGAATTTACCGTCCTTTACAGTTTGATAAATACATAACAAGTAGTCAAAATCTGACAATTGTATTTTTAAAAGTTGTGGAAGCGCCCTCTGTATCCCACGACCAGGTGGACAACTCGTACGCCCTTCTAGCCGTTTAAGTTTACTTAGTGAGTGTTCGGGATGTACACCTGGTACCCAGTTCGAGTGGAAAGTCTATCAAAGTAACTATCAGTGGACCTGGAAAGAAATTATACAACTTCCTACTTATGTTGACGGTGAGTTAGTTTATCCTAAGCAATTTAACTGCATGTTAAAAACGGAATGTGATACACCATTTGAAATGTCATGCACTGCATTATAATTAAACTTGATTTTTTTTATTGTTTTGTTGAATAAAAAATACATAAGCATAATTTTTTCTTACTTTCAGGATATCAATGGTTAAAATTGCTTATTTTTTTATACATATTTTATATTTCTAAAATGTCAAACATGCCTTTCAAAATAACATAAAAGAGTAAGAACAGCAAAATATGTTTTCTAAGGATACAGCATAAAAATGAATGATTCATTGACAAAGTATTGAAAATGGCTTTTTAAGGTGGTGAGGGAGAGAATTTTTGTCCTTGTAAACACTTATATATAGTAAAAAACTAAGAAATATCTTAACTTATATAATTGCATTTCCTATTGCACGAACACAAATTACTATCTTTTTGTATTTTGTTTTATTTATCAATCATGGCCGAATTTACTTTTACATTTTTTGTGCATGGATTAATTAAGAACAAAATGTGATCATTTCTTTATTCTCTTGATGAAATTGAGTTTTATTAAATATAATTTCATATCACTTATTTCAGCATGCGATATTGTATTTACTAACCAAATATTTCTTTCATTATGCTGCTCATATTAACCTTTTATAATCTATTTTCAGGAGTGACCGGTAAGCAATATTGCCAAACATTTTGAAAGATTGTAGAGTTTTCGTCCTTTACATCACAAATTTCAATTTTTAAGTGCGATTTATAGCAGCTTTTAGTCACGTTGAATTTCTATTTTTAGCTTAACACAGAGTAATTTAATATGTTCTTAAGTAGAGAATTCTTGTTGAATTTTTAAAATGATTCCTGTAGTTATTTGATCTCTACATAATCTTTCAGTGGTAAATTGACTACAAACAAATTGAGGCAATTAACTTACAGTAGAATTTGGATTTTAAAAAAAATTGAACTTTGTCAAAGAGTTATCTAAAATGCGTTATTGTATCAATTAGTATATCTCCGATATAGAAGCTTATTTTTGAAGATGTATAGAAGTAATTAATTTTTTTATAAACAAACACGAATTGAGAGAAAAAAAGTACAAAAGACAATATCAAATAAAGTTTTTACATAACAAAGTACATTTGTAAGTCCGTTTTCATAATTTGTAGAAAGTCAGTAAGTTTCATTTTTTGGTAGAATTGAATAACTTGCAAAAACTGCAATGACTTGTGCTATACCAGAAGTTTCATGACCGCCGTATTGCGGATGGTTCCATAATGTCCAAAATATACACTAACCATTAAATGAAAAAGAGATACATTGACAAGCAACAACGTTTGGTATTTCAGTGTTAGGTTATTGTTCTTCAAGAAGTGATATCATTTTCGAAAATATTGGTAGTTGTCATCACTTGAGAGTTTCTTTTCATAATTATTTCTATATGTGAACCGAATTTAGCTCGTAGAATCCATCATGTGCTTAGAGTATTACATCCAATTTTGTCCTTATATACTTATACATGTATTTAGTAAATGTTATGCATAGTACCTTTCACTTCATTAAACTTTGCATTATTTTGATTTTTTGTATGTTTATTTGAACTAAAGGACATTTGAAAAATTTGCCTTTTGCCACAGACCTCGCATTCGAAATGGTCTTTTATTTGCATGTTTAGAATTTTACGCATTTTATAAAGCGTAGTCCAATTGATAAACGATAAAAAATTGACTGATTTGATGTTCTCTCTTGATAGGGGTTTACTCTAATAGCATTGCAATCAAAACATCTATGTTTGAATTGGACAAAACTGTAAAGACTTATCTGGTTGAACTTTACGCCAAGCGCGAGGATGGACAACAAGCCAAGGCATACATGAAGCTATTCTTGAATGACCCACCACGAAATGGAACATGTACGATCTCGCCAAACGCTGGTGTAGCGACGGTGGCCACCTTCCAGGTCACGTGTTCCGGATGGATCGATGAGGACGGCATAGAGTCGTACCGTATCTACGGTAAATTTTTATCATCTAAAATAAACTTTTTGAATTAATGATGGCATTGCTATGTTAGCTAGTTTCGCAAAATACAGAAGCAGCTTGTATTTGCATATTGTGTAATCAATTACGATGGATCGATGAGGACGGCATAGAGTCGTACCGTATCTACGGTAAATTTTTATCATCTAAAATAAACTTTTTGAATTAATGATGGCATTGCTATGTTAGCTAGTTTCGCAAAATACAGAAGCAGCTTGTATTTGCATATTGTGTAATCAATTAAATTCTTGAGAATTTATTCCTGTTTTCTTTGTGTAAAATTTTATTGCACGGCCTTCTCTTAACTATAAACTTAATGCCATCGAACACATATTTCTACTAAAATTGCAACAGTTTAACCGTTACGCTCAGAATTCTGATTACTTTTCAAATGATTTTAGTCTAACATAAAAATAAACTAATTTTATGACTGAAGTATTTTTTTTTATAAATAGTTACCTTCAAAGACGATCCACAGGAACGTCTGATCATTTACGGCAGCGTCTCCTCCTACAGTATTCAACTTCCGGTAGGACCAGATTATGACGAAAACAAATTGCAGGTCTTTGTCCGCATTGCTGACGTATACGGTGCAGCCGTTGACTACAATATAGGAATTGCTCAGGTACAGAATGCTGCATTGCTGCTGCAGAACAAATGAGAAATAAATTCATTGTTTCCTTTAAAACAACTAAAGCAATAAAATCATTTTTAAGTAAGAGAGACCATTATGTAATAACTTGAACATATATATGTAAATTATAGCAATAGAGAAAGCTTGTTATATACATGCATGTGTTTATATAATTTAGGTTACACCAATGACAAAAGATGAAGTTGTCGAAAAACTTGGGACAATGCAGGTGCAACTAAAAGATGAACTCGACCTTGCGTTGGCAAGGGCGGATCTCAGTCAAGTTAATGAGGTGGCATTAATGTATGCCAGTATAATCAACATGGCGAGTAAGAATGGAACATCAGGTTAATATGCATGAGTAGTTTGCATCCTATTCATTTATTGATATAAACCTATATGTTATTTAATATGTTTGTATCTAAGAATTTCAGGTGCGAAATAAAATAGTGTTTCAAATAAGAATATTATCAGATGTTTCAACAAAGGTAAGGTCGTTAGACTTCACGCATGAGTAGAAGGATTGATATTATATTCACATTGACTGCATGTGCAGATTGCGAAATGAATTGATCGTGGACCAGTGCATGAAAATGTATTCACCAACAAATAGAGCATTGTTCATTAATATGTTATTTAAGAATATCATTCGAACACCCTCATTTCAAAATAGGAAAGTTAAATAAGTGCAAAAATACCACACGCATGTCCTCGTAATTGATAAAAATATATATTGTTAGTTGAATGCACATTATGTAGATTTCATTTAGAGATTTTATGGACTTTAATTTTTATGTTTCAAATATTTTATTTGCATTGGATTCTGACGTTGAGAAGCATTTGTTTCTATTAAGGAAATAACAAAATATGTCAAACGGAGTTCAAATTTTCAAAAACATTACAATAAAGTATTATTTACTAATTTAATGCACTCTGTAACCCTAATTACCCTTTCAAATATTTTATTTGCATTGGATTCTGACGTTGAGAAGCATTTGTTTCTATTAAGGAAATAACAAAATATGTCAAACGGAGTTCAAATTTTCAAAAACATTACAATAAAGTATTATTTACTAATTTAATGCACTCTGTAACCCTAATTACCGTAATTTTAGAGTATGCCGGTGTAGAAGTTGCTGGAACTCAGACAGCGACAGGACTTGGTCCGGATTACATGAATCGAACAGACGCATTTGACAAGGTATCAACTTTTGAAAGTATAGAATCCGATACGGACTTTAAGATATGTATAAATTCTATGAAATTTTTTATTAAAAAAGTTTATTGTAATATAAGTATTTCAGAATATATTTTCTTTACAACATAAAAAAAATTTGAGAATTTCTCTCATTTTTAGTCATTAACCACTTATGAGAAAGAAGAAAAGTATCAGGCTGAAAGAGAAGTATATGCTCAGGTACAAAATGAAAATAAATACAATGACACAAACCTTTCCTAACGTTTTTCAATTTTTTTAGTTAACACCTTCCAAACGTCCTACTGAGAAAGATAACTCACCGTATCATCGTGGCCCATGATCTTCTTCTTTAGAATAAATCAAATTTTGATCTTTATTTTCTTTAACATTTCGGGTTTTTTTATTCCATTCAAATTCATTATTGTATTCATCTACACATAACACTCGTAGAATAAAACAAAATATTACAAAGTGTCAGAGTGATTAATTTTTTAAATAAAAATTCACGTAGATTACAAACCAGATAGCAGATGCTTTGCAAAGAGTTACAATAGCAACTCCCTCGTCTATCGCCCTGACTGCCAGCACCTGCGCCGAGGTGACCAAATATACTGAAAACTGCGCAAGAAGTTGTCAGGTAAAAAGTGAAATCATTTAATATTTGAAAAAAGATTTTTTCCCTGTGCTGTTAAAATATCATCCAAAAAATCGTCTTCTATGTTTACAGGAAGGTATTAAGAATGTAACACTGAATATGATGAATACTTTGGAAACTCAAGCAGACGAGATTCCTATAGAAGAATTGACACTTGCAGCCAAAGGAATCATTAACACTCTCTCTAATCTCATTGAGGTACCTCTCTTTCATATGTTAACGTGAAACAAATTGTTTCTATAAGATGATTGTGCTTAGAACAGAATTAAACCTCTTAACCTACATTTAGAAATAAACCGGGTTTCAAAAGACGTGTAAGAACCATCTGTAACAGTTTTCCTCATTTCGTTATTTCTAGGCTGGAAACGTTCACACTGAATACCCTACAAACGGTGATATGGAATCAGTTGTTCCATTCGCCCATTACGACACAGACTTAGAATCGGTAGAAAAAGGTGAATTATTGTTTTGTAGGAGAAAAATAAACATTATAAATAAAAGATTGAAAATTATATTTTGTAATGTGTTCTTGCACTGGTAAATAATTGACGACTTGTTCATTTAAGCTATTCCATCCAGTATTACTAATCGCGATAGGGCGAATAAGAAAGTGCTAGCATTTACCAATGAAGATTTCCAAGCTAGTACTGTAAGTACAATTAAAATGTACAATAAGTTGTTCCAAGTTTCTTAAATACATATGAACCTACAATTCCTTGATAAATTCAATCAAAATTGATACGTTACTATATTCATGTCAATTATTCAGACAATAAAATGAGATACTAGTATATCAAATCCCTAAATATATTAAACTTACAATGTGTTCTCTACAGACCCAAGGAGTACAGCATACAGCCGACACGGTGTACTCAAAGCTTAGAACGATCTTCCAGAAGACGCTGGTAGAGGGGGAGACTCCGGTGAAGATATTCACCACCTCCATAGTTCTAAGCTTCGAGAAGAACCGAGCCGATAAGTTCTCTAACAAGACAATCAGCCTGGGAGATGGAAGTTTTGATATGCCAGATTGGTGCTCCCTCAAAGACACTTGTAATCCCAATGACACTGTTGTCGTACAGGTAAGAATATGTTCATCATTTTTCCTCAGTTTACTAGGAAGCAGATATTAATTTGATTTTTCTTTCAGACATACACTATAAAAGGTGAAATACAAGACAGATATATATGTACATTTATTTCTCCCTATTGATAAAAATACAAATAATAAAACTCTTAAAACAATACAAGATAAAAATATCTTTCTTTTCAATTCAGTCATCTTACTCCATTTTCCATCCTCATGCGTTCACGCCAGAAGCCAAAGATCTATCAAAGTATAGTGGATCCCTCAACATTGATCTGTATGATGCCAACGATAGTCCTATACAAGTCACTCAGGCAGCGTCGCCAATTCAAATGAAGGTTCCCCTGGACAAGAACATGTTGGTACCCGGGGAGGAATACGTTGTTCCCTTTATACCAGATCGAGACTGGGAATATTTCTTTTATCATACAACAGAGATAACGTCATCTCGAGCTGCTTTACAAGTGCGATTCCGATTGGAAGATCTTAATTTACAGTTTCTGGTGTTGGTTAAGTTTGGTGACATCAAAAATATTTCAACAGAATTTGATCATGTCTGTATGGTACCTAGCAAAATGGAATACAAAGGTATGTTATGCTTAAGTTAGACTATAAGTGTTTCTATCTGTTGATTTACATTCACACGTTAAGGATAAAATTAAATGTTTTTATTTATTTTCTACAATAACCATATTTAAAATTTATCGTAACTTTATTTAAACGTTGAAGATGATGGAAAAGTTTTTATCAGTATATTATTAACAATTTATTAACATATGTAAAATCCGCTCGTTGATTTATAAATTATTGTAGAATATAACATTTTCTCAGCATTTATATTTTTTCTTTGCATTTCATCTGGACAGGATCGTTTGGCACTGATGATACTCCAGACCCATATACTTGTTTTGTCGGAAGTGATGTCATCAATGGCTACCAGGGTCAAGTGACAATTGGAGTACGACAAATGACCTATGTGGAGCATGATTATTATATTTCTAAGTCACATGTACCACCGACGTTTCCACCAGGAAGTGGTGCATTCTCCACCAACTACACGATACAGACTGTGAGCTCCACATGTCGCTTCTTTAATGAAACAATTCAAGACTGGGACATTAGAGGATGCGAAGTAAATAAAACTTTATAACATTCTATCTTTTACCTTGTATGTCTTATTTTGAAAAAGAGAACAATTGACATTACATTAGATTTGATTTTACAAGACAATTATTTCTTACTGTGCTGTCTTATTAGGTCGGTCCGTTGACAAACAGAAAGTATATTCACTGTCTCTGTACTCACATGACCACGTTTGCTGGCGGCTGGGTTGTCGTTCCGAACACCATTGACTGGAACTTCGTCTTTTCCAACATGGACTTCTTTAAGAACCCCACTCTCTACATTACGGAGATTGTGATTTTAGTAGTCTATATCATTGCAGTTATCTGGGCCCGATACAAGGATAAGAAAGATGTAGAAATGGTAAGCAATGCCTTGTAAATGCTTACTCTTTTCGTGGATATTTTTAAATGCTCAATTCATAAAATGTGATTTTTCATATTCATTCTTCAATCTTTGTCGATGACAAAGCACTGTTATCGACTTAACAATAAATGGTTACTTCCTGACTGTGTTTTGTTTCTCGTAGCTTGGACTGACTCCTCTAGAAGATAATGACAAAAAGGACAAGTACTATTACGAGATTGTAGTAGTCACAGGAATGAGACGTAAAGCTGGTACCGACTCCAAAGTAAGATCGTGATTGAATTGATAAAAACTTAATTTTTTGTGCTTTGTCATACTGTTTATAACACTCACTGTCCATCAATTTGGTGTATTGATTATTCTTGTTTTGTCTACAGGTGAGTTTTATCTTGTCCGGTGATGAAGATGAGACAGATGTCAGAACGTTTAGTGACAAGAAAAGAAAGATCTTCAGACGAGGTGGTGTGGATGGATTTCTCATGTCTGTTCCAAGGTAAGCTTGGCTGGAACAGTTCAAGTACGATTGCAAATTTGATTTTTTATTTACAATCTTAATTTTCATTTTATATACTCTCTTGGTTATAACTTTTTCAATAATTGCAATAAAGTGATATTGAAATAAGCTTCAACAAAGCAATCAGTACTGTGGTTAACACAAGGAGTTTGACAAAAAAAACTAACTTTGCTAAAATTCTTATCAATATCATAATACTTATATTCCATTTTAGACCCCTTGGAGCTTTAAACTACCTGCATATCTGGCATGATAATTCCGGAAAAGGAAAATTCGCCTCTTGGTACCTACGCAATGTTGTTTTACGTGACGTACAGACTGACCAGAAGTATATTTTTATTTGTAACAGATGGCTTGCTGTAGAAGAAGACGATGGAATGGTATAGTATCATCTAATTTAACACAATAACCATTCACTGTTACATTTTATCCACATCATGTAAGTTTTGAATACTATCGGAATATTCCTATTATAGATTGATCGTCTGATACCGGTAGCTGGCAAGGAGCAGATGACAGAATTCAGTCACCTTTTCACAGAAAAGACAACTAAAAGTCTAAGTGATGGTCATCTCTGGTTCTCTGTCATAGCCAGACCTCCCCAGAGTAGGTTTACACGTGTCCAGCGCGTGTCTTGCTGTCTGTGTCTTCTATTCATGTCCATGTTGACGAACGCCATGTTTTATGAAAAAGGAGAGTCTGACAACAATGCCTTTACCTTTGGGCCATTTGCTTTGACTCCTGAACAGGTAATGAATTTTAAGCACAACGTCTTATCGCTTCTATATATGAAAGTAGATGAATGGTATTTAGTAAGTCACGGTTTATGATGGTGAATTTAATTTTATATGTTCTTTAATTTAGATATACATCGGAGTGGTCAGCAATATCATAGTGTTCCCTGTCAACTTTCTGGTCATCCTTATTTTCCGTAAATCTCGACCTCGAAATAAGCGACCATCTCGTGTGGCAAAGGCACTAAACGAGAAATCAAAGCCAGTGGCATCCGTCTTCGACGTTCATCCGACGCTAAAAGGTTCGAATGAAAATAGATGCCTTACTCCATCTAAACTCATTGAAGGGGCCCGGCCAGAAACAGCTATAACTCGCAGCGGCACGTCCATGTCTGTTGTTGATCTGGCGGAAAATGGAAACAAGAAAAAGAAGAAGAAAACTTGTGATCTCCCCTGGTACTTTGTCATCGTTGGCTGGATCTTGCTCTGGACGGCGACTCTTGCATCTGCGGCTTTTGTTACATTTTATGGTGTCATGTTCCAGGATATCAAATGCAAGATGTGGATTACGTCCATGCTGATTTCATTCTTTACTTCCATCTTCATTACACAACCAATCAAGGTATATAAAAATACAAAGATTAAAGATAGCTATCCGGCAGGAGTTAACTTGGTGATTTCTTAAGTCAACCTTATCATGAAATTACTTGTCATTTTTTTCGGGTTTAAAGAAGTTTGCAACCAGTATAATCCTGCTTTACTACAAAACAAGGACCCAATAAAGAATTATAATTCCAAAGAAATTATTTTATTAATGTTAAGATCATGAATATGAGTAATACCACTTACCTGTGTATAATTCAACACCATTACTATAAAATAGGTAATTATGACGGCAATATTCTTCTCTCTGATCGTTAAAAACCCTGGTGGAGATGACGATGAAGAGAATGACGAGGATGAAGAGAAGCCTCCACTGGCTCCAGACGAAGAGTACCTGCATGATATGGATAATAGTAATGCCTTTATGTAAAAATATAACTAAAAAAGATAAAAGTGGACAATAATTTTTAAAACGAATTAAAACACATTGGGCGGGGGGCTCTCTGTGAAGTTCATAGCTTCAAAATTAAAAAAAATGCTTGTTAAGGCTCGAACTAACCATTTAGCATCCTGATGTGTTTATGTTTTCCTATGACAATTTTTTTTTATTTTAGTGGGCTTCGTCAAACCAAGGAAAGCTGCCTACAAACCACCAAATCCACGTTTATTGGAGAAAGCGCGGGAAGTCAGACTTAAAGAAATCAAGATGTGGGGTGTAGTGCGGGAGATTGTATTTTACTCGTTTTTCTTGTGGATTCTGATGGTCATTAGCTACAGGAATCGTAGTTATATGTCCTACTACTACAAGTCTAGTTTGGAGCAAGTTTTCATAAACACCAACGACACACAACATCATTTCCTGAAAGTAAGAAAATGGAACATTTTAACACAACATCATTTAAATGTTTTTTTCCTGGTGTTGAATAGGTATTGGTAAAGTATGGAACGTTTCTTTTAGATAAAGAATAAAGATGACTTCTGGGTTTGGGCGCAGAGTGGAATGGTTGATGGCATCCGAGCTGGAGTCTGGTACAATGATGGACAACCCGTATTTTTACGTGGCTACATCAATGACAAACAATCACGTATCATGGGATACGCTACCATGCGACAACTTCGAATGAAACCGGGTGAGGCTTAAAATCATTAATTGACAAGACAGTTATTAAAATCTTGAAATAGGTACAAGTACATTGAAAATCAATATATGAGTATGAAATTTTTTTTTTACCATTTATGCAGATATTTTATTTGAAATCCTTTCCACTTTCATGTATAACCCAATAATCTCACTTACAGGGTCCTGTCGAGTCGCTGACGTCATGCAGTCAATAGTGCATGAGTGTACTGATGAATACGACATGCGAGAGCAGGACGAGGATAACTATGGGATCGGCTGGAATCCTATTTATCAGAATGCCACTTACACCATGCAGCGGGAGGAATACACGTATACCGATCCCAGCGAGTTGGATGGATATCCCTACAGGGGGGACAGATTCTTGTACAGTGGTGGTGGTTACGTTGTTCGCCTTCGTGGAAACTCGACTTTATTGAGAACAAAACTCCAGACTCTCGAAAGAGAAGGATGGATAGACAGGTACACTCGAGCGATATTCGTGGAATTCACCGTTTATAATCCTGGAATTAACTTGTTTGGGATAGCAACGTTGCTTTTAGAAGTCCGTCCAAGTCAAGGTATATTTCCGTCATATCGTTTTGAGCCCGCAATGTTGTTACCATATATGACTGATGTAATGCTTTTCCAAATAGCTTGTGAGATAGTCTACTTTGGTTTCACAGTTTTCTTTATTTTCCAACTGTTTAGAGGAATGCTTAAAGAAAAACTCAATTACTTTAAACAATTCTGGAATTTGGTCGAACTTGGAATTTGTTCTATGTCTGTGACGGCCATTGTAATCTACTTCTATCGTATGTTTGAAACCAACCGTCTTACAGAGAGATTTAAGGTTTCCCATGGTAACGAGTACATGAAGTTTCAGTATGTAGGAGCCTGGAGTGAGATCTTCAGTTACATTATAGGATGGTTGGTCTTCTTTGCGTCACTGAAATTTCTAAAACTCCTGCGGTTCAACAAGCGAATGTCCCTACTGGCCTCTACGTTGAAGAACTCTTGTAAAGATTTAATGCACTTCAGTATAATTTTCACTATCGTCTTCTTGGCATTCATCCAACTCTTCTACCTGGTCTATGCCGGAAGTCTGACAGAATTCAAGACTTTTATCACAGCTTGTGAGTCTGGCCTCACGATGATGATGGGCAAGTTTGACATTTACGACATGAAAATGGTGGAGCCAGTTATGACGCCATTTTTCATTTTCGCTTATGTTGTTACAATAACGTTTATCGTTGTCAACATGCTGTTGTCAATCCTTAATGAGACCTTCGGCGCTGTACGATCAGACATTGCAAAGCAGAACAACGAGTATGAAATTGTTGATTTCATGATGAATCGTTTTAAGCTGTGGACGGGGTTAGGCATGGCGGATAAAAGTGTCCTCTCTCCAGATGATATTCGAGGAAAAAACACAATTGAAGGCACGATCGACTTATTCCCGGATCGAATTGAGCAGTTACTGTCGTCTTTGTCACATATCTATAGTAAAGAGGAACGACTTGATGCGTTGTTCGAAATGAACGCTGCAAAGAGAGAGGACTTAAAGACTTCCTTTGGAAGAATTCCACCATCTAAAAGCCAAAAGTATCAGGATGTTCTAACAACTGTGCATACAAATTATTAATTGAAAAAGTTTTGCCGAAAAAGACAATTCGTGGTTGTGGATAGTACATGTACATATAAAGCAGCAATATATGTTATACAGAACAATAACGACAATGTTTATCATAAACAGCTTTAAATACACTAATACATGTCTGAAATAAATATATTTATGGTTTTCAGTCTAGTCTTTCAAAACGTATTCTGACTAAAAGTAATACTACAAAATATGCAAGGATTAGATTTCGCGTTAAATGAGGACTTATTTCTTAAAAATTATAAGTCAACGACACGCACCTTTTACCTTTTACGACAGAAAATACCTTAAGTAGCACATGTATATGTTTTAGTTATAGAATAAAAAGGTTCAAGTTTATTGAAAGATCTTTGTTTTATTTATCAACATATTGTGCCTTATGCCTAGGTCACATTTAAGACGATGGTCGGGCGACCAATTTTTTCTGGTCCTGTCGGCTGAAAGAACATGATCGGCCGACACAGTATCGGGCGACACGGAACAGTCACATTATTTCCTAGGGACACCGATGACTTGGGTAAATAACACAAACGATCTTTTTTCTTTAGAAAATCAGCAATATTTTTCATAGATCTATATTCAGATAGGTGACGCAAGTAATGTTTGCACGGCAAACTGGCAGAATACTATAAATTTGTGACTCAATGTTGAAAATGTGTGAACAATTTTGTATGGAATTGCATAAAAGCAGCAAAGAATATTTAAGATTTCTTTAAATCTTATGGAATAATTATTGAAGTTGTTTTCGTTCAAAAAATATATATCAATCCATGCATCAAAATTTTGTTTGTGTTATGTATCATAATGGGTTAAATATTCACAAGTCGGCCAATCTTCGCCCGAACATCGAGCTCTGAGCTACAGTTTGATTTTAAACGTCGGCCGAAATAATGAACACCGTTATTGTCCAACGACGGACGACCGTCTTTATAAACTAACTCCCGACGGTAGGACGATGATCGAAGGCTGGTCGACAGATAACTTCAATTGAAGAATCGGCCACTGACGCAGAAAAAATTATAACTTGGACCGATGGACACAAAAATGGTCGGCCGACAAAAAAAGAGGTCAAAATCGGGCAAGACAACGGCCGATGAACTGCCGACTGTCACTCGAAGAAGCCAATTTTTGCTCCAAAACCCGTCGGCCGTTGGTCGTTTTTGGAAATGTGACTGGGGTTTTAGCGTTCTTCGATACTCTGATAAGAGAGAGAACTCCAAATGAAATTGTCTTTTTATTACTTTACAAGAGTTAGGTTTATCTTATGCATGCAATGGATATACCAATTTATTGATTAAAGCTCTATGTCCCATTTCAAAGATCAATTATAAGTTGAGACTTAGTGCTTTCATTTCCTGTAATAAAGGGTTTCTCAAAAGAGCCCAGTTATTATAAAACAGGCTTTGTGAATTGCAATATTCTTAAATTTTAAAGAAATTGGATTAATTTGAGTACTTTCATCGAAGAAACAAATAGCGCACCTCGCGATCCAAAAATGAAACATGCTTTTGTAATATGGTAAAACAGTACTTTTATTAAATCATTGTTAATTTGACATCAAGGGTTCTGCTCTATACAAAATAATAAGCTTAAACGATTTGGTCGTTTTTGTAGAATTTTTCAGGATACGGCAAATGACGTAATTTATTACGTCATAATACCGGTACATTGACTAGCAAGCAAATAATTTTTGACATAGAAAGTCACCAAGGATCTAAATAATATCAAATGCATGACCAACTAAAAAAATTACAATTTCACATTTGCAGAAATTTACAGGGCCAAAAGAAACTCCGTACGTGAACCTCGTTCTTTACCAATTTGAAATATCTTTAAAATTATCGGATTTAGCCCTGTAAGCTATGCAATATTTTTTTTAAATATATTTCTTTTGAAAATGATAGTCAAACCAAATTATATGCGTAGGAGAGGGTTTATGAACCTAACAGTAGTATACGTGCTAAAGCTGTTAAAGGCAAAGGTTTGAAGTTTATGTCTTTCAAAATTTTCAGTATGTTGCGAAAGCGTTTCAGACAGATGTATCATAAGCGATAGAAGTTTCATTGTCTGTATGAAAAACAAAATTGACTAGAAAGTACGAATTTTTTGCGATTAAAATGTCATATATCCCAGCTTTTAGATAAATATTTAAATTAGTTAATTATCAGTTAAAGTTTACATTTTGTGCATACCCTGCATAATTTCACCATATCTGATTAATCTGGGGAGCTGTTGATGATCAAGTACGGACTCTCTTAACGGAACAATAAATAAATCTACACGGCAGTGAGTAATGAACAAAAATAGTTCCGTCTGAGCATTGACAGATAGCACAATTATTATTACGACACTTACTGATGGTACGATCGGCAAACAATAAATTCAAACTTCATACGAAATTAATATTTCTTTGTTTGGCTGCACAGCGCAAACGTGGATAGCATAAATTGCACCAACGGTTATACATATCTCCAATAACAGTAATTTCACCAAATGAAATAGAAACATATCATTTCTGACAACGTCCTACAATAAGGAATAATTTCCTGTTCTATTCTTTGGTTTTCGTATCAATGACATTGATTTACGAGGAGCGCTTCTAAAACTTTTTGTATGAACGCCATTCCACTTTGGAAATGACGTCAGCGCCTAATGTCATGGCGACCACCTGACCACTGCAACAGCTTATTCCGTATGTTCAGTAATTTTATGCATATTATCCACATATGCGAACATATTGGTATTCACTGATTTCATTAATGAAAGGTTAAACGTGAATACGAGCCCGGTTCCTCATAATCATTAGGAGCACGTAGAGGTTTGACAGTTGAACTCCGTGGTCCGCCTATCAGCCAGTTCATTCATTCACAACATATGGTCTTTAATACGAGGTACCATCGATTTCCTTTGGAGACTTTTGACACGTAAGGATTTTCAATGAATATTTGATTCCAATGGATTTGTGAAGAATTTTTTTCAATATTAAGGAAGACCAAAAATTTATACGATTTCAAAAACTTCCTCCTCTTTCCATTTTATTGAAATTTCAAATGGGTTCTTTATTTCTTGACCAAGAATCATGATACTTAATGACGCCGTGAGAGTTCAAATACTACCTGCAACAACGTCGGTGGCGATACAGTTCGTGACCTGTATCAAAACATCCGCTAAGCTCCCCATTTAATTATTGGGCATTGTATTTCTGATTGGAATTGGCAGGGACGAGGAGCGCTTATGTAGCAGTGAGGTAACGCCGGTGTGATTCATCAATGGGGAAACGACTCACATAACGAAACAGCATGGTGTTTGGGAAATTCAAATTATTCCTTTGGATGATCGAAAATGAAAAATGATGCGAGTGCGGCAGTATTTGAGGAAATTCTTTCTCAAATAAGACCGTTTGGTTATTTTCAAAAACGTCTTTTCTTTGTGACGTCTTTGGTCCAAACTTTTGTGACGACTGTGATTTTGTATGTGGATTTTGTATATATGAATGTCAAGAACAGTAAATGTGTCTATTTACAACAAAATGACAATGGAACTAACGTCTCCGCGTTCATAGCTGCAACAAAGAGTTCGTGTGGCGGAGAATGGTACAACCAATGGACGGTGCCAATGGTAAATTCTGAAGTATTGATAGATTAATTTACAGCAAATTTCGCATATAGGGTTTTTATAAAATATCTCTTTTCAAATTTATAAATACATTCTTTTCTTCAAAGTAATCTTTTATGTATACTTACTTCAGAATTAATATTAAGTGTTAAATTTCTGTCAAAAAGATACAAGATATGAATCCAACTATGATGACATTATAGCGAAAACAGTTTCCGAAAGTGCATTCACTTTAGATCCCTCAACTAGATTTGCAATTTAAAAAAAAATGAAACTATTTACCCCTCGTACGGGGAACAGTAATAACATCAATTCAAAGTCCCTTGGCAAATTAAGAGATTTTCATACACGGAGTAAACGAATTTGCAGAAATACCTAAACACCAACGCGTAAGGCTGAATGATGACTAAAGATCTAATAAGTAGTTGGCGTCAAATCAGACAAAACACAGAGCAGATGAATTGTCATTCAGCTTAAACAAAAACAATTTTGATCTCGTTAGGGAAATAGAGGAGAGTAAAAATTGGATTTGTCTACTTTTTATGGTCTTCGACAATGTGGGCTGTTGCATATGTTGAATCGTACTTTTTCTTTCCTTGTTGGTAGATATTGTAAATTTCACAATTTCCCAAAAAAACAAAACACAATAAGGACTTAATTATGATTTCAGATGGAAGCTTAAGCTTATGATGCATTGTTATAGGGATTTCTCACTGATAAGGTCACTCCTTGATCTCCTCATACTTATTGAAAGGATTGGCGGCATCAACTCAGGGGAGTCGAAATGTGCTACCGTTCACGCGAGAAATCGAGAGCCAATTACATGTATAAGTGAATGAGATTCATTGCGCGCGGGTGACAACGCGCGGACATCAAGATAGTAAACAGGCGACACGCGAGGATGAGCGTGCTTATTTATTTATGACTTCATGTAGCATTAACCTTGCATTGATGATCCCACTTAATTTTTTACCCTCGATCTCTCGTGTTGTGCTCCTCGCATTTTTACTCCATCGAGTTCTTACTTAATGCCCTAATGCACTTTCGCTCTTATCTTTACATAAGATTTGCTATTAAAACCAGATTGCGATACTTGGTCAACCATTTTAGGATAAAATAAACAACTTATAGTAATTTTTCATTTTGACATTCATATATATCAACAAAAGTACGTCATTACAAAAACTATGTTAATTACTTGCATCTTTATTCTTCACACATTAGCATCAATCCCAGCTGGTGTAGCCCTTTTACATGTGTCAAAAGTTTCCCCATAGTTCAAACGTATGTGTGCCATAATTACTGACATACGTCTATATTCAGAAAGGTTGTCAAATGCATTCCTCTTACCAGTTTGTGTTTCCTTATTTTGTGGAAGATGTATTATACATAAATTGTATTAAATCCCTGCATTTTTTAGTTCTTTTCCTCTATTGTACATTAGCAAAGAAATTTGACTTCGCGGGTCGTAAAGCATAATATACAAACATGTACTGACAGAAGATTGCTATTGAGAAGACGAATAAATGAGATACCTACGCTCATATATATTCGCTGAATAAACATCTCGTGTTGGTTTTGCAAACATCAAACACTAATTACTTTAATATGACCACTGTATATTCTTGCAGAGCTCTGCTAACAAACCAGAACGTCTCAAATCAGCATCATTAAGAACAGACAGAAAGTCTAAAATATGTATGGCAGTGTTATAAGACATTTTCTTTGGATCCCTAACCAAACCGTCAAAAACAAAGGAAATGATAAATGTATTTTCTAACAATAGTATTTTTGGCAGTTTTATTATGTTTTCTGTGATAAAGGGGAGAGGTTTGGAATCGGTGTTTGAAAGTACAAGGGATTATTTGAAAGCATACTCGTTGCATCGTCCTCTATCAATCATGTTAGGCAGAAACTGTGCAGCCAGCAATCAAACCAAATCAAATACAACGTTCAAGGAGAAAAATAAAAATGCACTTGACATGTCACAATGTATTTCAATTGATATTAGATGAGACTTTCTTTTATGTGCATTATATTCCATAATTATGAAAAAAAAAATCAAATAATTAAGGAAATATAGCTGTAATTAACTAAATAAAAATGGTAAAATGTTAAATTATAGAAAATCCAGAAGGTAATTCTCAAATGGGCATGTCTGTTGCCTGTGGAGAAAACGTAATCTCCAAAGTAGGACAGTGTAATCCCAAGAATCAAATCGGTCCAAAACATTAAATTAAACTGAGCTTACTTTTTTTAAAACAATGCACCAGATTTTGTTAACAGGTAATTATCTGTATTTATTTTAGCATGTTTGGTTACATGAGTTAAAGTGAACTTTAAAAAAAAAATGAGACTAATAGATGCAAATCCGAGAAAGAATAGGGTAAATTTTAGGGACGTCTTTTGCTTACACGTCAATATCGACTCTACCAAGCCTGTCAAAAACACTGTGGCTAGTATGCTTCAAATGGAAAGATTTTAATTCCTCTTGTTCGACAGTTTATGCTGCATTAAATGGTTCAGAAACAATGTGCTATTTGCGTCATTTCATTTTTATTTCTGATCGGGCCTTCGATTGCAATATTTCTGGTTGGTAATATATTATTGTGTCATAAGATATACATGTATTTAAAAACTTAAAAACTTAAAACACTTATTTTTAGCTATAGTTAAAAAATAAACTTTTTTTTAAAATGTGTCTCACAACGGTTTACCTAGGTTGAATAATAAATTCGCATTTAAGCATTATATGTATAAGTATCAGAAAGGGAATTCTATAATGTTCCTTTTAAATACTAGTATGCATTTAATTGTGTGTGAAACACTTTTATTGAAATGTTAAATTTAAAACGAGCACCACAAAGGGGATCACCCCCTCGTAAAGAACACTTCGATAAGTCAAGGCAGCATTCGATATCATTCCTTCAAACTTCCGCAAGAGTTCGTTTGTACCAAACCAAAAATCTCTGTGTGCGGAGACGCAGCTAGAGGACTATGGGTAGTGTGCTCATTCCTGATGCAAATAACGTCACTTCCGTTTCGCACAGGACATCTCCAGGACATCTCCAACAAACACACAAATTCACGATTGCGTTGATATATCCTCTCCAACTCCGTTGCGAGGAAATAACAAGCTTTTAAGATTTCAAAATTTTTTAAGTCGCAGAAATTTCAAAATGACATATATTCTTATCCCAGTCGCCCGCGTGGCGCAGTGGTTAGAGCGTCTGCTCTAGAGTCGCGAAATAAGGAGTCAATCCTAACCTCACGGGTTCGAATCCTACTGTAGGACTTGGATACCGGTCCTTAGGATGAGACCGTATAAACCGAGGTCCCGTGTCGCAGAAGGCGCTGGCACAAAAAAGATCCCTCACTGCTCAATGGCCCTGAGTACCGAGTATAGGACAAATTTTGTAGCTCTCCAACGGCAAGTGGTTGCGTCTCCATATGATAGAAAAATTCTCGAGAGGGACGTTAAACAACATATAATCAATCAATATTATTCCATTTTTCAAGATTTTAGGTCGCCTGCGTTGCTCAGCAGTAAGAGCTTCTGCTTCAGAGTGGAATAAGGATTTTATCCTTAAGTCGCGGGTTCGAATCACGATTTGGGACGTGGAGATCGGTCCTTCGGGTGAGACCATATAAACCGAGGTCCCGTGTTGCAGTAGGTACTGGTATTAAAAAGCTCACTGCTCACTGGCACTGAGTGCTGAGTTTAGGTAAAAAAAAATATGTAGCTATAAACCGGCAAGTGGAGGCGACTCGATATGAGTGAACATTTCTCGAGATGGACATTAAACAACAATCAATCAATCAATCAATCAAGATTTAAACCTAAAGTGTAACAAACCCTTCTATTATGTTTTAATAGTGGATGAACGAAGAGACCTCTCCTGCCACATTTCGTTATATTTGGTTGTGCCAGGGCTGTGGAATTATAATCGGTGCAGTAATAAGTGGATTTTTATCGGACTTGATAGGACGGAAACTAGTTCTGTTTGTCAATCTCACATTGATGAGTCTTTCCCAGGGGGCCGTCTGTATAGTTGACAACTGGATATTGTTCATATGCATGCGGGGACTAGTTGGAGTATTCGCAGGTTAGTTTAAATCTCAAATGATTTTTTTTATTTCTTATATGCTATCAAAATTAAATTAAATCGAATCACTTGAAGATTTGTTTGGTTGTCTTGATATACGGATTCTCACGAATCCAGACAATGAAGACAACACAATTATCATTGTTCCTGCTACTTATTTGATTATCTCATAATAGATACTTCATGCATATTTTATAGGAGGTGTTATTATACCCAGCTGTGTCCAAATGATTGAGCACGTGGGTCAGAATTGGCGGGAATTGTGCGTATGCATTTGCGCATGGGCAGTAGGCATACCGCTTCTGATATTGGAGGGACTAATCACCCGTCACTGGCGTTGGCTGGGAATTGTAACGTCTTCCACATCCCTTCTGTCAATTGGTACATATTTGTGAGTACTACAACTCGTTCATGAGATGATAAAGTGAAGATATAGCTTTAAGAGCATCCGATCGCGACATCTAGCACGTGTACAACATAAACTGAGCCCCGTTGATCTTGATAAGAAAGAACAGTTGCGAGTTGAGAAGGAGCATTGGCGATGTATCGTGTTTGACCCAATGACTGGGCTTAAGTATAGATACAAATGATGTTTACGATCATGTAAACTATAAGTAGGCAAATTCAATTTGTCGGTGCTAGCATAGCATAAAGATGGCGTTTCTTTGATTCCTAGGTGCACATTAACCTTCCGATAAGAATGCGGAAAAGTACGGGAATCAACGTTTTGCTGTTTCATCGTCTCATTGCATGCAATGGTTAGCAATTTTGTGGGAAGGGATAGAAATTTTATTTAATAAAAACCCAGAAAGAACGTTAATTACTATTTCTATCAGAAACTTGATAAGATAGTTCAAATATTTTTGTATGTTAAATATATTAGAATCTGTCATATCTCACAAAAGAGATTTTGCAAATTCAGTAGGCGCAGAATGAGTGCTGCAATTTCAGTATTGTAATGATACTGGTAATTGTAGAGGAAGGGAAGACGATGCATTTCAAAGTATTAATTTTCAGATCTTCCCAAATACAACTTCATTGCAATGGTTTTTTTTTTCTATATCTAATCTTGAATTAAATCATTTGTAGGGGATTATGATTTCTTATACTAGTATTTGGTAATATGTATTTTGCTTACATTAAAGGTCATATATTAGCAAAAAGCATATACACTAGTAAGTACACAGACAACATTTTACCCTCATTTTATACACTCCCGACTAACTACTGACGCATTATACATTTAATTCAAGTTTTATACCGTGTAATTAAAAAGGGACAACAACAACTTTAATTGAATTCAGCACTGAATAAAATCATAATTACTATTGTACTAAAAGTAATGCCTGAGTTTTGTTTGATTTGAAAATAATTTCTTGCATTTACAGTATATATCCAGAGAGTTTCAGATGGTATACATGCAGAGAAAACTTTTCCAAAGCCGAGGCATCCATTAGGGAAATGATTTCAGTAAATGCAACGTCACTTCCGGATTTCACTCAGCTCTATGACAGAGCCAAACTTGCCGTCCTTAATGCTATGGTTAAACGTCCCAGAACTTTCTTTGACCTTCTTCACACAAGAGAGAGGATGAAAACAACCATTGTTCTTGTGTTCGTATGGTATGACTTTTAAGAATTTAAGACTTTGGGCTAAATAAAATAATGATTGCACCTGCATATATTTACTTAAATTTAAACGTTTTATTACGTCAATAAGATAAATAGATAGATAGCATGCCTTCCCTGACGTCTTTGTTGTTGTTTTAGCTAATATAAACACACAGAAAGAAAAAGACATTTTCAGCTTTTGATTTCACTATTTACATACTCAGTAGGATAGAAATATATAGAACTTGTAAAATCTGGAAGTCTAATATCTTAGGAAACTTTGACTTTAAGAAAACCAATCTAGTTTATCAGCATCATATTTTAAAGCATTGATTATTTGAAATTTTCTTATTCTGAGTATTAGTGCATGGTTGTGCTTCTGATCTGTTCCCCTGGGACAGGGTTTCTGAATAATAATAAACAGAGTTGTATTACTGGAGTAAGTTAAAGCATTTTGGCCTCTTGTTCATATGAGAAAATACAGGATAATATACTAGGAGGACTGGCGACATACTTTAACAATATTTGTTTCAGTTCTGTGTTTTGTTTTTACATGTTGTTAGCTGTGATTTTTTCGTTTCCATTTGTAGTGGTTTTAGTCTTTCACTTGTCCTATATCTGCTTCATTTTGCAGGTTCTTTAGTAGTTTGTCTCAACTTCCGTTTGCAGGTTGTTATGTTTTTCGATCTGTCTTTTCTTTCTTTTGCAGTTTCTTCAGTTCTGTCTGCAGTTCATTTTGCAGGTTGTCAAATTGTGTTTAGGCTTCCTGTAGCATGTTGTTTAGTTGTTCTACCTCCACTTTCTTTAGCAGATTGTTTAGTTGTTTTTCCTCAGCTTTTTAGCAAATTGTTTAGTTGTTCTATCATCTCTCTTTCCTTCTGCAGGCTGTCTAGTTGTTCTTCCTTCTTTTTAAGTTGTTAATTTGTTCTGTCTCTTTTTCCTTTGCCTTATTAGTTAGTTCTTCTTTCTCCTTTACCTTTTGAAGGTTGTTTAGTTGTCCTGTGCCTTTTTTCTTTTGCAGACTGTTTAGTTGTTTTCCGTTTCCTTTGCTGGTTGTTTAGTTGCTCTTCGTTTTCTTTTTCGGGTTGTTTACTTTTCTTTTTCATGTTGTGAGGTAGTTCTTTTTTTGTTGATTAGTTGTTCTTCGTTTTTTTTCCAGGTTATTTAGTTGTTCTGCGTTTTTTAGATTGATTACTCGTTGTTCGTTTTCTTTTAACAGGTTGTTTAGTTGTTTTTCGTTTTATTTTTTCTGGTTGTTTAGTTGTTCTTGGTTTTCTTTTTTCAAGTTGTTTACTTTTTCTTTGTTTTCTTTTCCAGGTTGTCTAGTTGTCCGTCATTTTCTTTTGCGATGGTTTAGTTGTTCTTAGTTTTCTTTTTACAGGTTGTATAGTTGCTTTCCTTTTCTTTTTCAGGTTGTCAAGTTGTGCTGTCTATCGTTGTCTTTATGAGAGGATGGCCGGAAGGATGTCTGACAATGTCTATCTAGACACAGTCCTCGTGTACCTCTTAGACATCACCCTTGTTTACACAACCATCATCATCACAAGATGGTTAGTGCGCTCTTTTTTAACCATTTTAAACCCAGTGTGTAGTATCTATGTACATGATAATTTGTGTCCTTGTTGCTGAAAGGTGGTTTGAAAGCGATGACCTGGTTTTCATTGCTAAACAAAAACATTACATCACCATTCATGTTTTGGAAATAATTTTTTTCCAATATTTTGTGGACGTATTTTTCATTACAATCCCGTTCATAGTTGTATAATTGTTAGTATTGAAGGAAAATAGAAATCCCATTAGCATTCCCAGACTTACTTGTATATCATCTACATGCATATCAAAAGGTTTTTTATCTTGTACGTCACTGACACATTTTCTTACAGGCCAATGAACCCTGTTATGATTATTGTAATTGATCTGTGCTTGCATATAGAACAAAAATCCGTGAAGGGGAAGGAAAGTAAAAGCTGGGCAGCTTGAGGCATTGAGTCTTTTGGTTCAAACATTATCTATTTTTTAATTACTCTCCGCTGTCAGGAGTTTAATTGAATCCTCCGTGCTGGCATCTGTCAAAGGGTTTGACTTATCGCCCAAACAAGTAACACGGGTCCCCAAACGAATGTAAAACTAAGCAAAAACTCGAGCTTGCAGCAAAATAAATTTACTTATTCAATAGGAGAAAAGAACCTTCGGAGATGAGAAATGTGATAAATCTAATTAACGTCGGAAGCTTTTTGTCAGAACTCATAATATAATATAGTAGTTATCATTTGAATAATTCGAATCGTTTGGTTTTAGTTGCAAGTTAATATTGGGCGAGTTTATTCATCATATAAAGTGTACATGCAAATATTGACTTCTTTCTGCATTAGAAAAAATGCTGACTATCGAATCGCTAAACTTCAAAGAAATAGTCAAGCATTGTAGGGTAATTTCTGGCATATCTCTTTTCAGAGACTTGTAGTATATAGCTATCAGGTGGGATTAAAAAGATAATTTTCTCTCTCGAACACATGTTGTTTATTATGACATAGCTTGATCTTTTTAAATGAACTGTGTATTTTGACTCGAGGTGAAGCAATGTTTATATTATTTCATTTAGAATGTGGAAAATAAATAAACCGAGAAAAAATTCTCCAGATGCTAATTATTAAAACAAATTAAAATATAAACCTTAATTTTGCTGAAAAATATTATTTAAATCAATAATCTTATTTTTTTATTAGTTTTATTTGTTGTCTAAACATAAATCGAAGTAATCAATTTTAATCCATTTTAAGTTTTTAATTAGCTATGACAATTTATTTTAGTCCACTCCTCTAACTTGACTTTTTTCCAGCATTGGACGTCGATGGTGCTTGTTCCTTTATTCAGTGTCTAGCGGCTTCACATTGTGTTGCATCCTTGTCACACACATCATAAAAACCATGAACACAAACATTGATATGACTCTAGGGATAACCATATTTGGAAAGCTCGGTGTGACGTCAACAGTTGTTCTCATATCATTGGTCACTCTGGAAGTGTACCCAACCTCAGTAAGGTAAGTAGAAAAAGTGATCGAGAAAATGTTTGTTTAAATGTGATGTAAAACGGTTCATGATCCCATCCGAAAAGGTATTTTGCTTTGTTGCAGATGCATGGGTTTCGCCGTTGGTCTTTCCTCTGGTATTGTAGGTCTGTGTGTTGGGAGGTTTTTATATATCGAGTTCTTCCATGTAAGTAAGGTCCACTTGCAGGTGTTTTCTTTTAAGATTTTTCATTAATATTGTTGTCCCTTCAAAATATTCATGTATGCACGTTAAAAAAATAACTGTGTATTTTTATCATGTTTCAGAAAGTCCACTTTTCTTATCCATATATTTGTTACGCTGTTGTGATGTCGTTGGTCGGATGCGCATGCTTGCTGTTCCCGGAAACGTCAGGTAAACCTTTGCCTGATTTGGTCAGAAGCAGACACAGAATGATCAGCATGAAGGAAGTGACTCGATTGTCCAGTGCCTGGGAAGCTCACTGAGGAGGAGTCCGGAGTTTTGCTGTTCAAACCCTGAAAAAGTATTAGTATATATGCCATTGGTAGCTAGACTAACAACTTAGTTTTTCTCGACATTCAACAAAATGTGTATTTTTGTCTGAGCAATACATTGTCCTAATACTAAAATGCTTTTATTCTTCTGTTTCAGGGCTTACCCTAAAGCCTTTAATTAATTTGGATTCGTGATTCTTGGAACATGCGTCGATTGGCTTTGCTTCAAATAGTGTTGGAATTTGAAGAGAGAGAGTCAGGACAGAATTTTTTTTTTGAAGCCGGAAAAAATTAGTGATGAAATAGGTTGATGACGTTTATGAATTCTTTTTTTTATCATCCACTGCAGTATCTTGTTATATACATGTACATGTATTGACAATAAAATTTTCAATCGCATTCTGTTTTCTTTATGGATTATCTGAGGAACCTATTTGTACATGTGGCATTGCTCAAACAATGTAATCACTCATTTTTTAACATTTGTTTATTTACCGTGCTTAAACAAATGATCTAGTCACTCTGAAGACTGCTGTTGTCTTTTAACATCTTAGTTGTTATCCCATCAGCTCCTCCAGATTTTCGCTTTAGTTTCTTGAAAGCCTTGATGATTTGTTCTTTCCGTAAAGGTCCTGTATCCATCTCTATTAATTGTTCTCCGCTTTTACCGTTTAATGGATCTTCAGATTGTGGACAGTTTAATAATTCTTGAAAGTGCTCTTTCCACCTTTTCTTTCTTTCGCTTTGACTGCTCAGGATCTTGCTGTTGACATCCCTTTCTTCTGATTAACTAGTACATGCACTCTAGTTATCTCATACACTGTTTGCATATGTCCATTACATGCTGCTCTTTCTGCTTACGTTATCTTGCCTTCTGTCCAATTCCTCCTGTCATTCCTCATGATGCGTTTGACTTCTTTGTCTTGTAATGACTTTTAATTTCTTAAGCTTCTTTTAACCTTTCCAATCTTTACTCTATCACCTTCCAATTAAGAGCCTCTGCTTATCAAAGGCTTTTGTCGCTTTTTTTACTCCAAGATTGCTATCTGATGATTCTTTATAACCTTTAAGTTTTATCATATTTTTCCAGATATTTTTCCAGCACTTGGAATCAGTTCTAACGTGCATTTCCTTTTCTCTAGCTATTGTAGTTTTGTGACATCATACTTCTATGTGTATCTGTATTTTGCCATGATTGTTTCAATCTTCGATTTAATTCTGATCTTATTCCCTACCTATTCATGATCACTGCTTGCATCAGCTCCTCTCATCGCCCTTGTATCTGAGATGGATGTTCTGTGTTATTTTGATAAAAGCGCAGGACCAATTTGGCTTTCGATCTTTCCATCAGGTGAAGTCCAGGATATCTTATGATTTGGTTTATGAGGAAATTTTGTTCCTGTAATGACAACGTTGTTAAGGTTTTTCCACCCTCACAATTTTAAAGATTCAAAGTACAAAAACTGCATTTTTTTCATTTATTATAGTTTGAATTTACCTATTATTGCAAAAAAATCTAGAGGTACTGTGAGCAATTAGCTCTCTAAATGATACCCCCCGCCTCCCATGTGAATATAATGGCAGTGTCCATGTTTTGCTCTGGAAAATCCAAAACATATGTCAGATAAAAAAGTAATATAGGAGGTGCACAATGGCAATATGTAATAAAGATTCTGTGAAAATTTCATTAAATTTCCTTCAGTGGTATGAGAGGAGTTGTGGATAAGAGATGGGTACCTCAAAGCGTAACAGACGGACGGACGGACGGACAGACGTACAGACGGACGGAAATACCGATTACTATATACCCTCCCGCTTTTCAAGCGGGGGGTATAATTATTGGTCGCCATGTTATTTAAGACGGGAGACATAAATAAACAGATTTGTATGTCAACATAAAAAAATCGGTTTTTTTTTAAAATTATATTGTAAATGTTAGGTAAAAACTGGTTCAACGCACAATTCTGATACTAAGAGCTACAAAATACATGTACTTGCTACTTGTAAGAATAATTGTGAAATGTTTTACATTTAAAGTACAATAAAGTAAATGTCTGAATGAAGATATCTTGAGGAGTTATTGTCCGTGTCACAATTTTTCAAAGCTTAAATAATTAACAACATTTATCATTACATCTATTGAAAAGCATTCTTTCAAAAAAAAATTTTCTATTGGGTATGAATATACATAATGTAAATCAGTTTTTGCAAAAACCTATGACATCATATAGGAGGATGGAAATACCTTAAGCTCGCACATATCCAATAGTCGATCTCCATTTTCATTTCGCTCTCCTATTCCAAGCTCTCCCATTGCAGTTCCATGGCCTTTGCTGTTGTAGCCAACCTTTACATCGAAATCTCTAATAATGAGCAATACTACTCTAGTATGTTATGTTTGGGAATTCAGTGTTTGACTAAACCCGCACTGGGGCGCCAATAAAGGTTCTTAGTTATAAATGAATACTTTACACACAAAAAAAAAATTTCCAACATTAATTGTTTTACAATTTTTTTTCTTCTTCAGATTTCTTTAATTTCAGACCCTTAAGGAATTTAAAAGATTAAAATATTGCGTGAGAATTTGGCCAAATGCTCACTAGAGCATGGCTGTACTTTTTTAAATTTATTTTTAATTCTGGAATAGTCGCCAGCTTGGCATAGTGATAGCGCGTTTGCAAATACATGAGTCGCGAAGGAGCTGATCCTGTGGGACGTGGAGACCGTTCCTTCGGATGAGACCATATAAACCGATGTCCCGTGTCACAGTAGATTTTGGCAAGTAAAAGATCGAGCCTCAAAGATCCCTCACTGCTCAATGACTCTGAGTGTCAAGTACAGGTCAAAATATGCTGTTCTCCATCGGCAACTAGTAGCATCACCATATGAGTTAAAATTTTTAGAGAAGGACGTAAAACATAAACAAACTAGAGGCCCATGGGCCTTATAGGTCACCTGAGCATTATGCAACAACTTTCCTGTTATTGAATTTGATTCATGTTTTAAGCCAGATGCTATGGCATTCACAATTTTGAAAGCCTAAGGCACCATTAATCACCATAACAATATGCTTAGCAGTTGCTTAGCTTGGTTACTTAATACCCATAGGCAGGGTAGGGGAACAAAAAATGCATTTCAATTTATCAGTAATATTCAGCAATAATCAGTAGTGCCCTAACCACACATGAACCCCTGACCCTAAGGCCTAGATCCACACACTGCACAATTTTTGAAAAGGCATCCTTGCTTTTCAAAAATATTTGATAAATACCAAGGAACAGATTTCAAACAATTCATTCATTTTCAGTATATAAGTACAATCCCCTCTGTGGTACCCCTGACCCTGAAGCCTTGATATTCACAATTCTGCAAGATTAGGGCCCTTGCTCATCATAACTGTATAGGTAGTTCATCTGCTTCATACCAAGAGACAGAGAAGAAGATTTTCAAAGAATTCAAGTATTTTCACTAAAGAATCTATAGAGCCCCGCCCTAACACCAGAACCCCTGACCCTGGGGCCATAAAATTCACAATTTTGGTAGAGGCACTCTTGCTCATCATAAATATGCACTTAGTTAGTTCATTTAATATTTAAGAGAGGAGAAGATTTTCAAAGAATTCATGTATTTTTACTATATAATCTATAGAGCCCCGCCCTAACACCAGAACCCCTGACCCTGGGGCCATAAAATTCACAACTTTGGTAGAGGCACTCTTGCTCATAATAACTATGCACTTAGTTTATTTAATACCCAGGAGCAGAGAAGATTTTCAAAGAAATAATGCATTTTCACTATATACTTATTTAGCCCCGTCCTAGCACTAGAACCCCTGACCCCAGGGCCATGAATTTCACAATTTTGGTAGAAGACTCTATGCTGATTACAATCATGCAAACAGTTTGACTGCTTGATGTCCAGGAGTAAAGAAGAAGATTTTTAAAGATTGCATTGATTTTAGTGGTTTTTGCCCCACCCCTCAGGCCCCGGGGGGGGGGGGGGGCAGGGATCATGAAATTGACAGTTTTGTTCCCCCTCACCCATAAATGCTTTGAGCCAAATTTGGTTGAAATTAGTTCAGTGGTTTCAGAGAAGAAGCTGAAAATGTTCTATGTTAACGCACGACAACGGACGAAAACAGATAGCATTAGGTCACCTGAGTTGACTCAGGTGACCTAAAACTTTTGGAATAATTTTGGGGTGCTTCTTTGCTAGTTATCCATGTTCAAAGGAGAGTACCTTGGAGATAAAACACTACTAGTATACTACATAATGCTAGATCCCCTGACATAGGGGCCACAATAGAAATGGGAAGAGCATCATTGGTCATCATAACCATGCATTTGGTATCCTTTCTGAATAACAATTGGCAGAAAAGAAACCGCTGACTACGGGATATGAATTTGAAACTTGCTAAAGACATTAAAAAAAATCCATATTTAATACACCCACCCATTACGAACCTCTGACCCTGGGGAAATAAATTAAAAAATTTTGAAAGAGGCATCCTTGCCCATCATAACCACGCACTTAGTTCATCAGCTAAATACCCAGGGACAGAGAAAAGATTATGAAATAATAATGGAATTTCGATGTATAGTCAATGCTGGTAGACTATCAGTACACCAAAACCCCTGACTCTGAGGCCAATTTATTCACAATTTTGGAAGACTCGGGTGACCCCAAAACCAGAAACAGTTACCTTATGAAACAAAGACCAGAACAATGATTTTTTTTTTACGTTTATTGACTGGAGATTGGTGTGAGGTGATATTTATGACAATAATGTCAGGACTTTGTCTACTTCTGTCTACTTAAAAAAATATCTTTATCTTATAATTCAATTCACAATTTCTTCCACAAACTATGCTTACAAAAATGTTAATAAATAAGATGTAGATAGTTTTCTTGATAAGAAATTACATTTTAACTATCAAGCAGAACCAATATAAATAACCTTAATAACATGAACACGTTTTTAAAACTTTTAAATACATGTGTACAATTGAATTATATTTTGTTTGAAAAAAGTGTAGCAGGAAACCCTCCTTCAAATTGAAACTTAGAAATCATGGTCTGTTATTCATACATCTCATTTTTTCTGAACAATTTCATTCAATTTGGTGCAAAAAAAATATGTTCTTTAAATTTTCATTGACTAGGTAACGACAGAAAATTAACTTTCAGATAAATACATGTGTATAAAAAGATGCTCGACACTCACATTTATTAAATGTTGATAAGTGCATATTCTGACCATTGTTTACAGATGAAGTGCATAGGGTACATTAAAACAGCTATCTACCAGAGATATGGTGATGAACACAGAGAGTAAGCCCCACGAAAGGGACGCAGAGATCCAAAAAATCTACCTGTTGACTGAAATATTAAAATCTACTACATATGTGATACAAGCTGAGATCAAATTTGTCATGTTTTGGGACACTGGTCTTGCATACTGACTATGTTTTCAAGGCTGCAGTATATGTAAATATTGTTTGTATGTATAACTCAAGTCTACTGTGCATACAGGCACGAATTTGTCAAAACTCAAATGAAGTGTTTTTCAACCCTGTATATATGGGCATATGATGATAACTATACACCAATACTGAATAAAAGAAATAGAACAATGTTTAACATACCCCCCATCCTTGACTCATGAAATGTAAAATTTTGTATGCCAAAGTTAGAAACAGTTTTAAACTCTATTTCCCCACCATATGACTGATTGCAAGTTATTCAGATTTGCTAAGGTTTGCATAGCCAATTATACAAAAGCATTTGACAAAGAATTAGCAACATTCTGAAATGACACTTATCATTCAATTTTTTTTCTGTATTGAACAATCTTTCAAACATGTGTTTCTTCTCTACTGTACATTTGTAAATACAATCACTCTTATAAAAATTAGGTTACCATAACTCACATCTTTCCAAGAAAATACATAATTAGTAATTTATATGCCATGGAAGACAATAACCATTAGTTTAATACTACATTGTTGATAAATAAATACTAGGTTTTTTGTCTTAAATATACGAGTAATGCTTACGTGGTGCAGAAAATGAATAAATATACATACATGAATAGATATATTTATGATATATGAATAAACACTAAATGTATTTGCAACAAAGTTAAATGTTCACATTATTTTTGTTTATAAAAATAGAACAACAGGGGAATGAAGCAACTCTAGAAATAGATTTAAGTAAAATGATGAATATTTTATTTTTGTTCAGCAACAATGAAGTTCAGTATTTCTTATTGCATTTTGGTGTATGCTCAGCACACAAGATTTGTCTTTAAAGATCAGAATCAAACAATGCAAGAATATTTATAAGTATAAAAGATTAAGGACACATTTTCAAATGATGTTATGTTTGTTCTTTCAGGATTCTTGTTTCAAATCAAAAAGATGGTAATATCTTTGAAGGGTGAACTATAATAATCTAAAGTTGTTCGATGTTTCAACAATGTCTCTAAATGACCAAAAATCTCAAAGAATTCATGTAATACATAATTTCAATGAATAAATTTTTCCTCATTGGGAAAGCTGGAATAATTTTTCTCGTATAAAAATTTACTGATAAGTTCAAACAATTAAACAAGGATTTTAGTGACAACTCTCAAACTTCTCAAATGAAGTTACCAAATAAATCATCAACATATGATAAACCTTTCTTGGGTCCACCTTTTAAAAAATTCTTTGGTTGCCCTCTCCTGACTAGGTCTGACAATATTGAGTCAGCAGGCAGATGAGAATTTTTTTTCTAATAAAGAAAAGTTCAATGCTATTTTTATTAAATTCTATTTTCCAGAGTACTTAAAAAAATAACTGCTTCTTAAAAGTAAAAAAAAAAATTGAGTTGGGCCATTTTTAGCCAGTTGGTTAGGACAGGGCAACCAAACAATTTTTAATGATGACCTGGGGTTTTAAGAATATATAACTCTGTTAGATATTACTTCAATAGACCACAAAATTATCATCAGTTTTTATCTCAAAATTTCTTCCTATTCCAAAAGAATGATCTTAAACCACAGATAATCTAACATTCACTGCATCTTATGATGCCAGATATGTGTAAATATTAACTTATAAACCTGGATGTCTCTGTAACTATGATAATAATAATACATGTATTATCATATATACTGTACATACAATTTATACTCTCTTTTCAACATTAAATTCCAACCAGCTTTTTTCTAACACAAAGTTGCAAAAAATAACTTTCTTCCACCATTATTACATCCATTCTGTTAAATTACATTCTCAACCACAATTCAGGTTATTTCATTTCCAACTATTAAACTATCAAATCATTTGGCAACGCGTGTATGTTATTAAGAGCTAATCAACTATAACATAAGGCAATTCCAAGTTTTTCTATGTTTAACATCCACCTACAACTATTCGACACACTAGATCAGGAAGAAAAAAAAAACAGGAGTCCTTATTCTTTCAGACCAATATTTGAATTCAGCTGATTTCTTTTTATATATGTCTAAAATCTGTCAGAAATAAGGAAAAAAAAAACAACATTTAATACCTTTAATTTTTCTAAGGAATAAATCTCTCTTCAAGATCATATTAATGAAATCAAATCCTTTGAATTGTGTCCCTTTTATGACTATAAGATCTTAGCCTTCATTTTTGGCTTGTGTGAATTTCATAAGTAGTTGGGAAGGTTTTTGAAAGATGGGTGGATGTTAAATAGAGAAAAATCTTAAAATGACCTCAGAGGATAATCAATAGAACACACAAAAAAACAAAGAACAGTACAGTTTGTTTCATAAAACAGAAAAAATGTATATAATTATATTTTCTTCAATGGATTGGTAAATGAAAAACAAGGACTATTACACAAAAAAGTTTTTTTTTCCTTTCAACCAAATCCTGTAAGTAAACACAAACAGTAAACATTAAACAAACAATTGTAAAACAATGTCAGTATAAGGTATGACTTCCGAAGTGTAAATAATAAAATACATAAAACATGAGTTCACAATCATAAATATATATTTTTAAACATTTTCTTTATGAATTTTTGACACAAAAAAATAATAATAAAAATCTATACTAAATTCCTGATTTTTCAATTTTTTTTTCTTTAACACTGGACTATCCAAAGTGTGTATCAGACATTTCCAGTGGCTAATGCATGTAAGATTCTTGTCCATAAGTCCTTTCGACAGGACTTTGACCTTCTAAGGCTCTGTAGTAGTTCTTGAAATTGGACCAGGCCCCCAGGTGTAAGGCAGAAGGCGTTTCTGGCACTGCAGATAGTGCTGATAAAGTCCTCATAGTCAGACTGGTTTATATGATGGATTTTCTGATGAGCACATTGATTAAACCTAAGAAGAAAAGCAAACGGAAGTGAAATAATTTTTACAGTGATTAATTTTTCTGACTTTCTAATGCACATAATAAAAAAGAAATGATTTTATTCTTAGCACCTTTTCTAATTTTGTAAATATCTAAAGTATTTGAACCTATAAATATTTTGAATATTAAGCTAACAAATCTGATCTGATATTACTATAATTAAAAAAGTAACAGAACATTTTCCTAAGTACTTACATATTGAGGCATTTCTGTATGAGTGGATTAAGGATGTTAGATCTCATGTGATTCTGAACTACAACAGGGTTACTCCTAGCCAAGACATGGGCTGCTTCTATAGCAATGTCATACAGTATAAAGGGACTGACCACCGCATTCACGGCACTGGCACAAAACTGCTGTAGGTAGTTGATTCCTAAAAATGATGACAACGTGCAATGAAAAATTTGTGACAATATTTAAAAAGAAGAACCTATATGCCAACCCCTAAATGCTTGAAATAATCACTGCAGTTGGAAATACATCATATGATCTGTAGAATCATTTAATTTATGGGGGTTCACCATATTTATCGTTTCGGGGGATGAAACTTCATGACTAACATATACAGAAGATTCAATTAACCAATGCATTAGAAACTTTATTTAAACAGATAAACATTGCTCAAATGTTGATCAGAAAAGCTACTGTGAGTCTTTGCGAGAAAGAAAAACAAAAATAACAAGTTCCCCAGTAGCTGTTACAAAAGGAGACAATATATAAAGAAATACCAGCAATAGCCGAACTTTAATCAAAGAGCAACAAATTCAAGTGGTTTTTATCACATTACAGTGTATATGATCTTACCTAATTTGACAGCGATTCCAAGAAGCCACTTGACATCTTCTCCATATGGTGGATTACGGGCGTATTTAGTCTGTGGTCTGTCATCATGGACTCTTCTTGATAAGGTCTCCAAAGCCAGCATTCCTACTCTAAAAGAAGCCATGAGATAATTCAGTTGTTTCTCATTGTCCAGATGACTGGGTCCGTGATGTCCTTGTGTTGACCCCTGGTGTGGTGGACTTGGAGAATTGGATGCTCCTTCAACCAAGGCTTCAGCCTGATGTATTGGCTGAGGGGGAGCCCCTCCAGCTGATGATGAAGGGGGGCACTGAATGGGAGTTATCTGACAATGGGAATGAGGGGGAAACACCTGAACTGCTGTACCAAGGGGCCTGAACTGTGGAGGATTTGCAGAGTAGACATTGGGAGCTCCTTGCAGTTGAATATTGTTGAATGGGGGCTGAGTTTGGTATGGGAACGTGACATATGGATGAATATTATGACCATGGATGGGGATATGCTGTGGGGTAAACTGTTGCCCAAACGGTGGAAGCTGCTGGACATAACCTATATGCTGGACCAGAGCTTGATGAGGTAGCTGGTGGTGATTGGCGGGTGGAATTGTGTAGGACAAAACCATGGGTTGGGCTGACAAGGTGGGATTAGCATGGGACATGACCTGATTGGATACTTGATGATTGGAGGAGGATGACATGGGGAGAACTTGTAGTGTCTGTGGACTCTGCCTCTCAGTGCCCAAGGAAGAGGAATTTGAATTGTCACTGTCAAGTTCCACATGAGAATGGCTGTGGGATACATTTGAAGTTTCGTTCGATTTGGCAGCCTCCTCTGATAACTCAAACCACTGCCTGGCTACATCAAACAGAACTTCAGGATAGACACCCCCACCTTTTGCTGCACTTTCTACAGCAAGACAAGCCCTCTCCAACATGTCTCTACTCTGTTCCTTACACTGGAAGATGGCTCGCTGTACCTCTGATGGGTTGAGAGCCTGAGCATGTGGGAGGCATGACAGAGCCAGGTCTGCTGCTGCCCTCACCATGGCTGGGTCACGCCCTCTTGATGCTTTGTCAGCCAATGAAGCGACTTCTGGAGGTGTCAGGTGGCCTTCCCAAGTGTCAATCAAAATGTTGATGGCAATGCTTCCTATATCTATTGCTTGACCTGTACAACAAATGTTTTAATATTTAGATATCAGTACATTTATTTATTCCAAAATTTACAACAGAAAAATTCTCTTTAAAAATCTACACATCATATTGATGCTATAATTAATCAAATAACTGAATAGAAATTGCAGAAAAATTACTACAAATGACAAACCTGTAATCCAAGACACATGAGAGGAGTATGTTCTTGACAGCCAGTTTGGAGAAACACAATTGTTAAGACCCAAGGCATATACACCAATCTGGAATGCACACAAATGTAAGTTCCTGTGGGGCCCAGTAGTTGTGTTGGTGTTGGTAGGCTGTGTAAATAGTGAGGTGGAGCTATTACCACCTGCCTTGCCCAGTACTGTTTTTGAAAGTTCAAACATGAAGTGAGCTATGGCTTCACTTGGCTGGTTAGGCACTGTTGGCATCATCCTGCTTTTTCCTTTGAACCTGTAAAAAAGGAAAAGTAAATAAATTCATAAATGTTTTATTATGAATTGTTTTGCTAAGCTGAGAAATTATGCTGTGAACTAGGGCTCAAAAGCTCTGCTGTTTAACCCTGAATAGCCCCACAAGGAATATGTCTAGCTCTTCACAAGAGAAGAACACAGAGCAAATATGAATATCCTAACATAAATACTTCTTTAGTTATTCCACAAATTCATACTTTAATTTTAGGAAGTGACTGGCATATGATCTAATGATTAAAAAAAAGCCATTCAAGCTATCCATCAAACAAATCCTGTGCAAAATCTTTATTCAAACATTTATCAGTTTACTAAATGGAACCAAATCTTGATGGAAACATCCAAATTTGAGTACAGGAAAACCTACATATCCCATCTTAATGCTGGGACATAAGAATTGTTCTATTCTCCAAGTTAAGAGAAAATTCATAACCAACCTGGTATTCTTTACATTTGGTGTACTGCTTCTAGACTCCATACACAACTGCTGAGACCTGAGTATTGGAGTAGGCATCATTCCTGGTGGACTACAAAAATATTTTAAACTTAGTATCCAAAATCTCAACAAATATTTCATTACATATTTTTTCTTTCAAGAATTTGCCCCCTTCCTTTTCTCCAAAACAACATGTATCAAAATGTACCTTTCATTGTCCCTCAGTTTGACTCGAGGGTCTTTCTCCCCTGAGCTGCTGGAACCCAGTGAGTCACTGTCAGCACTACTGCCACAGTCACTGCCTGGGCCCTGGTGTTTACCCCAGGTCCTCCTGATAAGGGTGGGAGAGTTGTCACTTGATGTGGTCTCTGGGGCACTACTGTCAATACTGGCCATACCTATTCAGTGATTGTAAACCAAAATAATTATTTTCATGAAAGAAAAACTGTATGTTATTTGGGCACTGTATGAAATTTACAAAAATAATTTTTTAAGACTGTCATTTTTCAGACCTTGTGATGGTTTCTTTTTCTGTGCCATACATCTAAGCTTGGCTTCTAAAGCTCTGACTTCATCTTCCTCTTCTACTGCAGAACTATCTGTGTCTTTTCCACTGTAACAAACACTTAATATAGTTAAAATAACATATGAAATTCACACCCATAAATAATTTTTTTTTGAAATTGATAAAAGAAAGAATGTATACTCAAGACAGCATCAACTGCATAAAAGTATAGACTCAACAAGTATGAATATACATGTATACCCAGTACTCGCAAGATACCAAGCAAACAAGTTACAACATCATATCTAAACAACCACTACCCAAAGAAACAAGACAACAAATGCCATGTACATGTAACTTAAGACAAGTACTGAAGTTAAGACACATACCTATTGTACCTGAGGGGATATGTAATTTTGGGCCTTGCTCCTGCCGAGGCTCTACTGGGCCCTGGGTTGACTTCACTAGGAATACTGACAGCTGGCTGAGTACTAGAACCATTCTTGACTGTGCTGTCTGTCTTTGGGGTATTGGAGGGACCCGCTGCCTCAGCCCCAGCACTAGAAGCCTGAGGACTATGAGGGGTACTTATACTACTACTAGCAGTGTTTGTGACATTAGATGAGGGGGTTTTCACTCCTAAGTAATTAACCAGGCTTGGTGCTTTGTATAACTGGTGGACCTCCTTATCTAACAACTTGTCCATGATCTACAAAACAAATTAAATTTAAATTGAGCACTGTGTTATTTTTCCAATTACCTCATACCTTTTATTTTCAATGCAAGGATAACATATAGGAACATTCAAAGTTGTACAAGTTTTACCTTGCTGAGTTTGATCGGGTCATCCTTGTAGTGTACTAACATAGCAATAGCCAGCTCTCCTCTTTGTCTTCTAGTGCTTTCACACAACAGGGGGTGTTCAGCTTCAGAAACATTGGCCTTTAGACCTGCAAAATTTATGCATATATATCAATCGACAACAATTTTCAAATTCAAAATTTTATAAATAATGCCATCAGAATTTGCTTTCAAGTAAATTCATTTGGTAAAGTTTGTTTCTTTTTTCTTGGAATGAAAATCACACTAGTGAAAAATCACTATTGCATCAAAACCTATGCACTGATATAATGTACATATAACATTTCCAATAAGGTTGCCATTTCATACCAAGTGCTGCTACAGCTCCGTCAAATCCAAGCTTTTCATCCACACTAGTACGCACTGTAATCTGCACAGACCTACTAGGAGGGCGGCTACTGGAACAGCCAACTGGAAACACTGAAAAAAAAATAACATTATGATAAATATTTCATTTCCCATTATAATCCAAGGTCTAAATGCAATTATTATATCATGATCATTCTTCATAGACAAGAGGCCCATGGGCCACATCGCTCACCTGAGAAGCTTTGACCATGCTGTTCTTTACTCGATTTCCAACTTATAATACATATTGCAACCCCATCCTACCCCACTGATCATCATTTGGACAATTTAAAATCTACACTAACCAAGGATGTTTCCACATAATTTTCAGCATTTCTGGCCAAGTGGTTCTTGAGAAGATTTTCAAAGATTGTTCCTATATATTTCTATGTAAAATTCTGATTCACCATTGTGGCCCCGCCCTACCCCTGGGGGTCATGATTTGAACAATTTGGAATCTACACTACCCCAGGATGCTTCCACATAAGTTTCAGCTTTTCTGGCC